>PNEQ01055253.1:0-75314 GCA_003012365.1 Medauroidea extradentata
ACATGACACTGTCAAATCTGTGCTAACCGAGGCCGCCTCACTAGTTACACTTGTGGTGTTGGTGCAAACAGTAGGCAGTAATATTCTACCTGCTCCCGTACAGACTCCAGGTTGTATTTCATAGTCTATACCTCTTGTTACATAGACGTCGCTGTGAGCTGAAGGCAATGTCGCCGCAGTACATGACACTGTCAAATCTAAGAAGACACTTGTGACGTGTTTATAATGTTGGTCGTGTGAGAGTGTGTGTTGGCCAGACAAGGTAAAGGCAAGATAGGGCGGTGTGTCTCTCGATGCAATGTTGACACGTCGATTACAGGACCTTCTTGTCGGCTTGCTATAGCAACATGATCCCAGCTGCTCTGCAGACTATTCCGACCTCGCCGTATCAACAAACAAACACCTTACACCTGCACAAAGGTGCCGCTTCATACATTCTCTGTTATTCCTCCCACAACACCCACACTAAAACTGCTTTCTCCAAGCCAATATACTTTATAAAGACACGAAACAACTGAAGCGACTCGAAGAAGTGGAATTTACGACACGACAGCAATGATAGGCTGCGGACATGTAGTGGTCTGGCTGCTCGCCTTCCAACATGACGATCTTGGTTCAGTTCCAGGAGTGGTCGTTACCGATGTTTAGTTTACTCCGGAAACTTCGTGAACGTAGCCGTTGGTCGTAGGTTTTCTCTGCGTGCTCCCGTCTATCCAGCCCTGGCATCCTGCCGTCGCTCCATTCTCACCTCATGTCACGCTAAACTACGTCTCTATGATTAGACGCTGCACAACGCCAGGACAATTTATCCCCTCTTTTTACTTGTGAAATATACTACGGCCAGTTCACATTACTTATATGTGATTGTTATCTTTATTTTATGTCATAATCTCAACTGTACGGTTTTCTTACTATAATAGTCAAACTCTTATAAAAAAAAGTCTTCTCTGACGTTCATAAAGAGGATAATGCCATTTTTTTAGTTATTTAATTAAGGCAACTTATTTAGTACACAGAAGTGAGGCATTTTTAAGTTACAAGCTTTTAATTATGAAACTCACAATTCAGCTTGCCTCATTTAAATTTATTAAACGTACCGTTTACTTATGAATTGTGTTTCAAAATTATTTAAATCGTATACAAGGTACGAAATTTATCTATTTTTTCCCCTTTTAAAAATAACATCACGCACGCAACATCTGCGAGTTTGTATATATGCTATGCAACTTTATTTATGGATCGCTAGTGGCAGAGAACACAGTACCAATAAACATAAAATACACTTTTAAACTCAGCGTGCTTAGTTAAAGTCATTAAGTTCAATAAGCCCGAATTTACAGTTCACCTATTTTTGCCATAACTTTCATAACAGATTTATTACTGCAAATTGCCTGGTCCTGAGCGAGTGATGTTCAAGGTTCGTGGAGTGGACAGTGAGTAATAGCTGCTATTATTTTCCAAACTTACTGGCTCTCACAAAGTCATGGATTTTTTTGCGATTAAAATGAAGACGTAATAATGACAGTTATTTCGCACCATCTTCATTCAGTATTTCGGTCCGTAAGATTAGCTTGTAAATGGCGAGTTTAAGGTGATAAATACGTCATGAAATTCTCAGAAGGAAAATTCTCAAGGTCATCTGTAAAATTACACTTTATTATAGATGTGTTCCTTTCTTATTAATTTAACATCTCAGGAATTGAAATCATTCAAAGAAAAATCTGACTCATCGTCTCAATCATACGTGCTGGTACGTAATTACAGGATAAAATGGTCGTAAAATGGGAACATAAATGACAATAACGTGGAAAAAAAAGCGTACATTACGTAAAGAATAAATATAAAAGTAAAAATAAATTAAGTACACGCGGATTCAGTGGTGCGGTAAGGTTGACCCTGGTACACTCAACAGCTACCACTTCGCTTATATTCGCGGCACACTAACCTTGTGTGTAGTGAGGGGCTTTAAGTTACGACTCTACAATCGTGTGTGTGGAAAGTTTGTAGTTATGTCCCACGCATGCTTTTAGTGTTGTATTTTACGAATCTGTGCGGTATTGTTGTACTTGCGGTAGACTAAAAGAAAAAAATCGTTTTTAAAACCTCTCACTCAGAGATTGTCGGATGTTGAAATTATTTTTAAATAAAAACGCGACTATTTTTGAAATTCAGTTATTTTAGAGGTCTAGATATTATCATATGAAAAATTATAAAAAATTACAATTTTATATTTTTGTAGATATTATGGTTTCAAGCCCTTATTAAAAAATAATAATTTTTAACTTAAAAGTAAAGCATAGGGACCTACTACCACATAGTGCTGTATAAATTAAAGTCCGCTGATAAAATATGTACTCGGCAAAAAAAATCTCATGGAATTTTGATGAGTAGTTCATATTGTATAGACGATAGAGTATTCCAGTCGCCGCTCGACAGCGTACCTTGCCACAACCCCTAAACCTTGATGGCAAATGACAAATGAAGTAACACAGACTATTTAATGCGAATGTTCCGTCTTATACTAACTATTGAAAATGAACAACCTTGAAATGTTTATATGTAACTGTAATGGGTGCAA
Source organism: Medauroidea extradentata (assembly GCA_003012365.1). Classification (NCBI taxonomy): domain Eukaryota; kingdom Metazoa; phylum Arthropoda; class Insecta; order Phasmatodea; family Phasmatidae; genus Medauroidea; species Medauroidea extradentata. The sequence continues at coordinate 2,579 of PNEQ01055253.1, forward strand.
ATGACATTTTACTGCATAGATATACAGGCGTTGATTTATTTAAGATATTAGTAGAACATGAGTAACAGATGTCGCGGGAGCCCAGTATGATGCAGCTGCACCTAACTGTATTGCATGAGCTTAGTACACTCACTTCTTTAGACGTCCTGCATTATGGACATAATATAAACACATTCTTAGGACACGTAGGTACTTTATTTTAGGATGCAAATTCTGCAGTTGTCATTCGAAGTGAATATAAAAGACAACCGCTTCTGACCTTCGTATTACAACAGAGAATACCAGAGTGCATACTCAGTACTGGATTGAAGCATCCTTAACAATTCCTGCACTTTTCCCATTTTAAACAACGCATTATTTCAAATGTATTACTCTGCTCTAGCAACTCGTTATGTATAATATTAATAATAATGCAATGATAATTCAGCTTAATTATAATGCAGTTGTGATCTTTGAACGATTCTGGCAATGGGTTCGTGTTATGAACATACAAGTTGTTTTGGACACACGACATTTCGGGCGAATGTTGCCGTATTGCAGAAAATCCAACTAAAAAAGTAAAAGAAGAAAAGCCAGTAAGCTGAAGTCAACACACATAGAACATACATAGCTGTATGCTCAATGTCCGCACCCCTTTTTTTTATGCTCTAACGGTTTTTGCGATAATATTTTTTTAAGCTTAAGCGAGAGCAGATATCAAAAATCTGTTAGGTAGATTTGTTTCAAATGGTTTTTGCCGTAATAGCAATTTTTTTCCTTCAAAAAAGTAATTATACGGTTTGGGCAAAAAAGTCAACCGTAATTTCGTTAATTACATAATTAGCTAAAACCATAGTATTTAGTGAATTGTAAAATCAGCCAACATGAAGAATACTATTTAAAACAAAACTGCATGTCAGATTTTTTATATCTGCTCTCGTTTACGAGAACATCGCTATCAAAGTAGAAACAAGAGATAATGGCCTTAAATACTCGTGCCTTCAACCCCAATATGTAGGTGCAAGTTTACTGTCGCAATTATCTCGTAATATATGTTAGTTAGCTCTTTCTTACGTAGGAGGGCATTTCGCTCAGTCAAAGTTAGTTTTTAAACTATATTTACTTGTCATAGATTTGTAGAATTGAGCTTCTTTCAAATGTGCATATTTCCTTAGCAAAGTTAATGTACAACACTGCTTTTCAATATAATTGCAGAAATTAACTTCGTTGTCTCAACTGGTTGTATAAATATAACAGACTATTCTAAAACATATTTTACTCCTTTGAAGATAACATTTCTAAATATGTTAAATCCACATTTTAGTCTTTTGTATAGGTATCCAATTAAAGTTAAAAATTTCGAAGATAAGCCTATTGTTTAACAATAAATTGACGATTCATTAAAAAAAACATTTCATTTCTTAAGAGCGCTGAATGGTTGAACCAAGAATAACCCTGAAGATTGTTTAACGGAGGTTTAGTAACCATCGTCCTGAAGCGAAAAGTAGGTTGGATAGTAATCGAGGATTTATCTGTAACACATTCGCTGTCTTTTCACCCCCTTATAGGCCGCATTTCGAGAAAACCTTGAAGCAAACTCTATCTCGAAGAGTTTGTGGTAGAAATCGACGAATAATCGAAAACTCGTTTAACGTATTTTCACCCCCTTAAATATCGAAGTTAGAAAAATTCTGAATTTCCCTAAACATGCATTTCAATAATGAGTGTCTAATTTAATTAAAAATCGCGACGATACCCCGTAGGGTTAATATAAATAAAAAAATTAATCGAACACACACCGCACCTCCAGATCAGTAGGGGCACAGCTCATAATTTTGTAGTTTTGAGTTAAGCCTCTATTGTAATGCATCTGTCAATTGTCTTTCTGAAGATAGCATCGACACTTGTTTATAATACAGAAGAGCTGTATTTTCTGTGTTGATTCCTTATCATTTTTCACATTTATATGATGAAAACAATACAATTATAATATAATAGTATTGGCAACTGTTAATTATGTATATTTCCAACATGAAATGTGCTATTATGGATATCGTGGAAGTTTTTGACACCCAAACTTATTTTTCCACGAAAACTTCAAATGCCAATATCTCGGAACCATATTTTTTTAGTTGTGCCCCTATTGATCTAGAGGTGCGACACGTCGAATTTCGAGAAAAAATTTTTTTGATGCTCATCTAAGGAACTCACGTAAATAAAAGATTTCATGTTTCTAGGTCCAGGTCCAGTGGTTTGAACTGATGATTGTTATGTAAGTCAGTGAATATGTTTGTCCCTCCGTTGGCTTTCATTCTTGATAGCATTTGTTTTTAACTCGTTTAGTTACTGAACAGTCTAGAGTGTGGCCTACTCTCGATATATAACTGGTGTCAGCGTAGTTGTATAGTCCTCCACCGGTGGGCGTATATCTAGGATAACAGTTCTCTGTTCAGTAACAGTCTCCTTCATAAAGCACAGTAACTTGCTTTATTTTTATAATTACTTCTTGTACTACGTCTATTAAGAAGATTTTCGCTGAAAAGATTATTTTCCGTAGTATAAACATGTTGCTTTACAATCGAATTATCTTCACATGATTGCATAACATTAATTTTATTAATTTCTGTTGTGTTCACACATCTTCAAAACAAATATTTTTCTGATATCTATATTGCTTATTTACAGTTGCATTTATGTAATCATCACACTGGTACATAGATACTTCTGCCAGTTACAGTTTAAAACAAGGCAGTGCGTGTGAAAATATTTGTTGTCACTTGATCTGCTAGTAAATGTGCGGGTCGTGCAACAAATTCAGTAAATCCTCTTCAGACACTTCTTCTGGCGACAAATACGTGCATCTGGATGGAATTGCACTCATATTCTTTGTGTGTTTCTTCGACTTCAGTACGACACTTAAGAGATTCTCGTGTGTTTTTACTTTCCTTTTTTTAGTTTCTGTGGTTTCCATCACACAACAATTTTATTACACTTTGGGAATATTTGAATGTTTGTCGACTGCGACAATTTCTAGCTCTTTTTATTTGATTCTTCGTTTTTTTTTTTGTGGTTTATTTTCTCATGATTATTAACTTCATATAACTGCGGGTTTTTTGAGACTCGACATGATCACTAGCCATGGCGTCCGTACAACAGAACACGACTGTTTATAATACAACCCCTGCTGTACAGGATCACTGTGAAGATGCCTTGTTTAGTCAATCCAACCTCACCCAGGCGGGGGGGGGGGGGGAGAGGGGCTAGGGGCCGTGGATCCTCCCGAGGCTGCTCCAAGAAACAATTAAAGTAAATAAATTCTGAGTAAAATACTGTGACTATTACCTCACACTTTTTGTGAACTTCATAAAAATACACCACAATCATTGCTAAACGATTTTGTGTTGTCAAAATATAAATAATAGTGATTTATAAAATGGACAGTAAGATAATTGTTTTCATAACATTAAATAAAACTTTGATTCCAGAATGTTTCAAACAATTTAGTTGGCTATTAATCATAACTAAAGTATGTGTTTCAAAAATTTTCACATTATAAAGACATGCGGAAGTAGAATGTTAACAATGTATCTAATATTTTTCTATTAACGCAAAGGTGTTCACTTTTAAAGCATAATTTATCCTTAAAATATTCAAATTTACTGAAGCGGTATATATAAATCTTTGGTTTGGAAACTACTTAAATATCACCATTTTGCTCCGTAAAACATACATTTCTTCCCTGGGGAGGTAGTCTTGGCTTGTGTGTAGGTATATGTACTTTGTGAGGCATGGCCCAGCTGTATGACTCTGGGGCGTATATCTGTGAGCAGTAAATGTCGGCATGTATGTGTGCAGTATAGAAGTGGCGTGTGTGTGTTGAGAGTGCTATATGTGATGTGGGAGCGCCATGACGTCACTAGACGCCAGCCAAGTGGCAGTGCTTGTGGCTAACATATGCGGCGTCACGGCGCCTTGTTTGTTGGCAGTTGAGAGCAGACATGTCGTCCTTCTAGGTGTCTGCATCTGCTCTCTACCAGCAATACCTCCTTCCTTCCCTACATATTCTCACATACAAGAATACCTACACTGTTTTGTCGCAAGTGCATCGTAATTTATACCTAATTTTGTTGCTAGCAATAAATCTAGTAGTTTTTCAGATTCTTGCACACACAGTTTTACCAATATTGTTATGAAAATTACCCTTAATCTAACTGAATAATTTTTTTTTTGTGAACGAACGTTGTATTATTTTGCAAGATGTCTACATATAATTTTGCACTGTATGACTGTCTTTAGTCTTGAATTTTTTTCAAAGCATTCCGTTAATAAAGTCCTAAGTTGTCTGCTCCAGTATTATATCAACCACCTAGCATGGCCCTTAGGCTTATTTTCAGTGTCTGTATTGGACTATTTGTATTTCCGCTTTTATGAAATTCTGAGAAGAAAAATGGAGAATTTTCAACCTACCGCAAATTATACGTAACTTGCGCTACAGTGTTAACATGGCACTTGGGATTTTAAACGTTCATTTAAGCTGCATTTAGTCAAACAACGTAAGAATTAAAAAAAATAGTAGGACTAACTGTGGCCTAAATACACGTTATAAGTTCAAATTCCTTGTCTGTATTGTAGTGTAAGGTACAGTACACATGATTGTGGTATAATAATATCTGTGTAGAGTTCTTTCAAAATGTGTCTACCCCTTTATCTACCTATCAATATGACTACTTTTTGCTATCTACCAAGCCGAGTCAACTGGCGCAATAGTAACACGTTAGACTGGCATTCGGGAAGACCCGGGTTCGATTTGCGGTTTTGCCATAATTTCCCAAAATCGTTTCATGCGAACAGTAGGCTGGTTTATTAACAAAGGCAACAGCGTCGTTTTCCAGCAGGTCATTGTTTCATATTGTCACCTTCTCTAATGACATTGTTGTCGACGAGACGTAAATACTTGTTAACTTACCTCGTTACGTATCTATCTATGTATCTACGTTGCTACCTTCCTAGTTATTGCTATGAGCCTACCTCATGTGATACGTCTATCTAATGACATATTTATCTACAAATATATCTACCTACCCCCATATCCATCTATACATACATATAAGACACATACTTTTGTTTCTATCTACCTTCATACGTACCTATCTACCAACGTACCTACTTACTACTATGTACATTCTTTCCTCCCTATAATACATAGATTCCTACGTATATAATTATTTACTGTAGATGTCTATGCACACCGACCTATATACCTACCACATATCTATCTACTTATGTATTTACTGACCTATATATTTTTGAAGATATTCACATATCGACCTATAAATGTATCTACCTAGACCACCTAGCTTCCAATATATCTACCTACATGTTACTAGCTACCAATCTATATATGTATGTATATACATGTGTATGGTTATAAAGTATTAGTTGCTTAATTTTCCTGGATGGTTTGACCAAATGCGCGAAATGCCAAAATGCATAGCATACTATTGCATTCAATTTATCAGAATGCAGAAAGGGTATAGTGCGAAACTGAATTTAAGAAAGAAAACATACTTTTAAAGAAGTTGCAGGGATAGTTTAAAAGGAAACGTCGTGTAATTTATTTTCTCACGTAAGACCATACCACCCAGAGGGGCGGATATCCGTGGATTTATTGTATGCCTCCTACCTGTCTATATACCTACCTATGTAGGCTACCTACCAGCTACCTAGTATCTAAACAAACAACACATGGGGAGGTAGGATACTCGAGAGCAGACCCTGACTGGTCGTCTGCTGAGAAGTAAAGGATGACGTGATGGATGATTGATGGAATGTGAAAGGTGAGGGAAATGATATTACGCTGAGAAAACTCACTGGTCTTACCAACTTGAGATAAATGCGGGTCCAACATCACTAGGAATAGAACCTGGGTTGACTTAGTTGCGGGGGGGGGGGGGGGAGTCCGATTGTCTGGCAGACCCTAGCTTTCCTTTGACAGCGAATGTTTCGTTAACGTCTTCCAAAAAATAATCTGAAAGCTTGTATTTCTATATATTTTAATGGCACAATAAAAACTTAAACTTCGTTTCTCTGATATCTGTAGCGACTTTGTTTTATTTGTAAATTATCACTTCTTTGAGCTGGAGTGTTTCTTGCAAGTTTTTACTTCTGCTGCACATTGAAGGCGCAGTGAACAGCCCGTGGCACTAATCAACACGAATATTTCTTTAATTTATCCTTAAATTAAAAATAGGAGAGATATATTAGAAAATAATTTGAAATAGGGACTTATCCAATTATTTTCCTTTTCATTACGCACATTTTATTCGAAATATTACAGTGTAGTTATGATATAATCTAGTTAATTTCAACTTAGGGAAAATAATTATCCTCAACACGAAACAAAGACTGAATAATTTATAGTACCAACTAACTCTAATAAAATGCACCTATCTATAAATAAACATTGTCGGTAATTCGTCGCAACCTTTATTTATTGTACGAAAATGAATATTATCAAAAGAGATGCTACCACTTCTGAAGTGTAAATTACAAGTCAGGTAACGTTTTCGCGGCGGAAAAAGGGATTTGGGGGGGGGGGGGTGTAGACAAACTGCGGGATAGGACGGCAATAAGCTCCAATAGCAAATTTTGGTAGAACCAAAGTTGAAATGTCACATGAAACAACGTAAGCCCTACGTTGATTTTTGGTTGGCATCCGACGATAACCGTTGGATCAACGTTGTCTCAACTATGGGATGTCATTTGAAATTATGTTGGTCCAACCAACGTCATTTTCTTGTTGGATTCCGACTAACGTCCTACACTAGCCCAACGTCGTTTGAAGGTTGACAATGTGTGTGTAACAGATTTATGCCAATCTTTTACCGACTTTGGGCCAATGTTAGCTCTACAAAATGCACACAAAATTGACACCACAGAAGCAAATTTAAGCTTATTAGGCCTATGTATTATTCTTTTACATTCAGTGTTCTTGTGGGCTACGCAAAATTTTAAAATCATACTCAAATTCGACCAGAATCTAGGCGAATTAACATTGTGTTCAGATGTCCATCGTTCTATCTACTACTCTACGCAGTCGACTTGTTTTCAACTGATATTAAAGATAAATATGTATTAATGAAAATTAACTAATAAAAATGCAATGCTTACTCATTACACGTGAAACAATTTTGCTGAATTTACGTTTGTTGCTGAATTTTTTCTCAATAAATATTTAACTGTTATAGGCCATTCGGAATAAAGTGAGCACTAAAGATTTAACCTTTTAAAAAAATCACTAGCCGTTACTGCATATAAGCCAACATTAACAGCAGTTACATTATTGTTTGTATGGTTGGTAGCGAATAACTGCATGTAGTTCCGTGTATTTTCTTATTTGAATACAGCATTAGAGAAACAACATCAATTGCAAACGACCTCTCTGTATTTAATATACTTTAAAATATTTATTTAAGTTCTTACTGACATACCTACTGACAGTATAATTTCACTTAATTAGCGGCAGCACAAAGCAAAGCAACCGAGTCGATTGTCGTTGGCAGATGCCGCTAACTCTTCGTGCCACAGAGGTAGTTTAAAATTTCACCGACAGATGGCACCACAGTTAGGTTTACGCCGCTTGGAAGCGAATTGCGTTATTCAGTTTGTTTGTCCGTTATGTAATGAATATCGGGTTTTGATAAACACATCTAAATTCTAAAAGTATTAGAAGTGACTGTTCATGAATATCATTGCTAAATTATGTGAAGTCAATAGTAATGTAAGTTGTTTTGTTTTATGATCGCCAGCCTGAGTATCTGGAAATAGAAACAGCATTTTTTCCCCTGTTTCACACGTTAAGAAAATACGTTATTTATTGTTTCTCTTTACGTGCGTCGTCGTCGTTCATTGCAGTATGCTTGAATTCTTGAGTTGCGTGTGTCGCGTGTGTTTTTAGTGGCGGTTTTGATTTAAAAGTTAGAATATACTGTGCATGCATTTACGAGATTCGTAACGGTAATAGCGCCGTTCGAGTAGACGCACAGAAAACCAGTGTTATAAGACGTTTACTCACAGGTATTTATAACTAAGATTACTACTGAGTATAGCACATATTTAACACCCGTGCATTTAATGAGTACATATTGTAGCTAAAATTTATCGGAGCACAGTAACGTAACTGTAAACATTGTACAAGACTATGTAAATAAAAGCACGTGGCAATGTTGATGTTTACATGTAGCGGAAAGATATAAACTGGCAGAAAATAGAAATTAATCAGGGCTTTATTGAGTGCTCACTTTATTCCGAATCACCTATATGCTTCATTAAAATGATGATTCACCGCTCAAAGTACCACAGTAGAAACGTTACAGCGGAGACACTGCCAGTGCATATACGACTTTGAGCGTAGAGGCAGTATGACAATATACGGCAGGTTCGGAGATTCACATTACAAACTTCTAGGGCTAGTGGAGAGGACTGAGTAGACAGTATTTTGAACAGGAAGCCATGTCTGCAAACGTACCGTTTCCGTGCTACAGCTATTACAATGTGTCGGATGTGCCGGTGTTGTTTTGCAACAGGATGGGACGTCAGAGGATCACCTGATGGCATGTGTGTTTAACCTGCTGTGGTATCATGTCTGGAACCTCACTCACGTGCCTGTGTGTCTCCGATCAACATGGTTCAGTACACGTTTGCAGAATACTCGGATATGACATTGGTTTATGGCGCAACGGTAGTGAATGGAAGAGCAGCTCGTCATTTGTATCAAGAGCAATATCCACAATGCACGACTTCATCGCATAATATTTTTGCCAGAATTGTGCGATGGCTCCAAGGACGAGGTACCTTCACAGTCGAGAGGAGGGACTGTGGTGCTCCAAGAGACGCCACACCACCGAGTTGGAAGAGTCTGTACTGCACTATGTTGAGAGGACTCGTCAACAAGTACCCGAACAATTGTGTGTGCGTCGGATGTTTCTAACAACGTAGTGTGCAAGGTTCTACACAAGCAACAACTACACCGCTACCACCCCCAAAGGGTACAGGCACTGCAACCAACCGATTTTGTCCCACGTGTTAACTTATCCACGTGGTTTCTGCACTGCTGAGTCGATGAGCCCTACTTTCCACTAAGAGTTCTGTTCACCGATGAATGTAAATTCACGAGGGTGTGTGTTCTCAGTTCTCGAAACAGCCATGCCTGGGCAGACTAAAATCCGCATGTTACAGGATTCCAACACAGATTTTCAATCAATGTGTAGGCAGGCATTCTGCACGGTCAAGTGATCGGGCCGTACCTTCTTCCAACCAGGTTAACGGGTTCTGCTTACTTGATCTTCCTACAGGACGTATTGTCTCTGTTCTTGGACGACGCGCCCTTGAAAGCACGTTAAGAACTGTGGTTTCAACACAATAGCGCAACGCCACACTTTACATGTGACGTTCGGGAACATCTTAGTCGACGATCCGGGCAGAGTTGGATAGGCCGGGGTGGTCCTATTGCATGGTCCCCACAATCAACGGCTTTAACGCCATTGGACTATTTCCCGTGGGGTCGTAAGAAGACTATGGTGTACGAGACTCCTGTCTATACCGAGGAAGAACTGGTGGCACGAGTTATAGTCGCTTCACAAGATATTAACGGGACACCTGGTGTGATGGAACGAGTGTACCGGAACAAGATTCACTGGTACAATGTGTGCAACGATGTTGCTGGTCATCACGTCGAGCCTCTGTTCTAGTGAGCAGTTTCGTATGGAACACATCCAGTGCAGAAGACAGGCAGGAATGTGTTTTTCCACTGTTGACACATGTGTTAGTATGATAACGACTTTCGTCTGCAATGAGTCAAACGTCACTTTATTCTGTACCTTAAGTCCCAACTCATTGACATGGTTCTCTTCTGACGTCTTACTACATCCCGGGTGCAAAACAACACGGCACGTCTGACAAATTTTAATGTCCGTAGCACGAAAACGGTACGTTTCAGGACATGGATTCCTATTCACAATATTGCTTACTCAGTTAGCTCTACTATACCTTAAAGTTTGAAATATATCAGCCAACGTCGCTCGTAGTTTCTCACTGATTCTCACCTTACACACACAAACACACCCTTCACCAGGCGACCGCCTTAAGAGCCGTGTCACTAATCATGCTGAATTCTTCTTTATTTCTTCCTCACTCCAAATTTTGCTAGATGTATCTGAAAATATTTTAACAGGGACTTAGCTGATTACATTATCTTTCCCTGCGCACATTGTATTCGAAGTTTTAAAATGTAATTATGAAATAATTTATCTATTTCAATATTTAATATTATAACTTCCTCTTAACACGCAATAAAGTCTAAGTAACTCCTAGTGCCAATTACACTCATAATTGTAAAATCTAATGTTTATATTAAAAAAACATTGCCAATAATTCATCACATCTTTAATTTATTAAACATAAAAGGAAAATTTTAACAAATGAGGTGATAGAGCCACTTAAAGACGTTAGAGATAATAGTTTTAAATTATTTCACAATAATTTTTTTTGTGTATTAATTAGTTTTACACATAAGTGTAGCAAAATTATTTGTCATACAAAATTCGCACATATTAGTTTGAACTGATACGAATCCAAATTCGTCGGACTATCCATTGCTTAACATTACGAGACATATTAGGTCTTAATGAATTAGAGGCTTCAGAAATGTAAGGCACAAACATGTGTAAGTCACAGCTTATATATTATCACCAAGGCTTGTAGTGTTCCTGTGAAGCTTAATGTAAACAATTATTTTACAGGTTCAGCACATATACGAACCACCATAACTGGACTATTGACATGTTGAAGATAATCAAACGAAGTCGTAAACCAGCCATATAGTCAGACAGCAGGCTACCAACCATAGCAATGGGAAATCGACCTGATGGAAACCGTTATGTAGGAAAACCTTGAACGAAATTAACCTCTGAACAGACTGAAGACGCCTTGGACACGACATAAGAAGAACTAGCATGTATTTGGTGCTAGTGCAGTTAGTGAACACTTATGTTTAAACTGGCAAGTTCCTGGACAAGTACAAACAAGGAACGACATGCCGCTTTAGCCGTGGCTTGCAGTGATAGGATTTATCCTATGAGAGAAGCAAGTTTGCTATGCCTCACCTTCCAGTCATTTTAGTCGTAATATAAACTAATTTCGTCATTACGCCCTACACATACCAAATATTGTAATGTTTTCATTACCTCCAGTTACGGAGCTGGCAAACAGGTTACAGCAGAATAATTCAATAACGTTAAAAGTACGCGAAATCTTGCTATCAATTTCGCAAATAAAAAAAACACAAACTATTTATTATTTACTTTATTATCTTACGTGAGAAATTGGCCCATGTTTTGAGGCAACAGTATGCATTTAGTTGAAAGTTGAGAGTCGGTTTCATCTGTTTCTCACGTGAAGATGTTAAATAATTCTCTGGCAACGGGCAATAATATAATCTCATATACGCCTAAACACTACACCATGCTAACTGCTACAAACGTGTGCGTTTTCTTGCATCATTTGTCAATAACATGTCTATAGTGTTGTAAACAAAATATCTGTAGCGACTTCGTATTTATTGAAATGTTTCCAGCGCTGCGGACTGGCTTGTTTTTTACACTTTTTTCTTGTGGTGCACGTTGAAGATGCAGTTAATAAGGAGATCACCTGCGTTGACGTGTTTTGTGTGTTCGAGGCCTAGAAGTGTGGAAGGGATAAGGACGACACAGCGCGGGTATTATGCCTCACCCTAGCCTGTTAACTAGTGTGCTGTCTTCTCGCCGACAATTAGCCTCTACGAGACATTCAGTGGTTACACTATCATACTATGACGTAATATTATAAATAAATGTGTGTTGTACTCGTCTAAAGCTTTTAAAATATTCTGCGGCAATTTTTCGTGCGTAAAAAGGACCACAAAAACAACTACTTTCACAATTTTCTACAGCGTTAACTTTAGCTCTATATGAAGTACCTGAAACGGTTATACACCCTTGTAACATCTCTGAATGCTATTGTTAACCAGGCGTATCGCACACACGCTGGGCAGTTTCTGAATAAGTCTGTAACAACCGAACGAATCTGAGCACACCACTCGGCGACCGGAGCAGGCGTGTTTCAGGCGCATGTATGTAACCCGCATTAACTCCATATACACCAAGGCTAATTTTACGTTCTCTATAGCAATAACAGTATTACACATATCAACGTTATCTTCGCGCTTTATCAAAGACACAGCCGTTATTAATAGAGCTGCGTTCTGCAAAATGAAGCATAACAAACGGTTACATTAGCAACGTGATACTAAAAAAAAACTTTTCGTAATATTTGTAGCAACCATTAATTGTACTTGACTTCGACAAACACAGAAAAAATAAGAACGACTCTGTCTCTTATAAAATGTGAAGATAATGTTGATATGTGTAATACTGTTATTGCTATAGAGTACGTAAAATTAGCCTTGATTTATATGGGTTTAATGCGGGTTGCATGCATGCGCCTTAAACACTGCCACGGCCTCTTAAGGCGGCCGCCTGGCTGGTGCTCGAACTGCGTGCAGCGTGTTCGGAGTTACGTATTTCCTCACAGACCAGAAAACCTGCGTCCACAATGCTTATCTACGAAAATATTAATTGTTTAGTAAATTAAGTTTCGGGTGGATGTAACAGTCTAATTCCTAGAAAAAAATGTTGTGGCGATAGGTAAGAATAATGTAAACTACTAAACAAAAATATAGTCTGACGATAATTGAAACAAACAATCAAATCAGAATGTTTTATATAGTATTCGTTACTTCATAATAGGAGGGTGTGATGCATCTCTGTGATTCCATCTTTTTTTTCTCAGTTTTTGCGTGAGTTACATAACACTTGAAATTCTCCATTCTCGTATTTTATCAGTACACCAGTAATCCCTCTTCCTTGATTCCAGCACGGCACTGTCAGTCAATCACACACATGGTCTCTCTCTCTCTCTCTCTCTCTCTCTCTCTCTCTCTCTCTCTCTCTCTCTCTCTCTCTCTCCAGGACCTACGTCAACACACCTCGCCTCTATGTTCAGCGTCGTGCCATCCCATAATGGCCCTTCTTATTATACCCGGGTGGATTCACGATATAACAATCAAGCGTTAAGTATTATGCGGTAAGCGTTTATCGCGCACACGGAAACACGTGCTAAGTGAGGCAGTCCACAATACAACCGTTCAGTCATTATTTAAACCAATGAAAACAAGCAAAAATACCGTCTTGAGAAGGTAGCGATACGAACTGCATATTTGGCGATTAGTTACTCTTTGACAGGTTTCTGCAAATTATCGTGTTCAGTATTTTTATTCAGACAGAGACCGTTGAAAATGGATGAAGGACTGACCGTTGGTGCAATTTCTCTGCGTCGTAGATGGGTTATGCTTTGTCCTGATTGGCTGCTTTTCTAGAACATTTACTTTATTTAAGATATAAAATACAATAATTTTATTTAACGCTTACCGGAACACCACTCACGCACGCGGCCTGCTAAGTTCTATTGGAAACCATCGCATTGAACAACTCCTTCCAGATCTTCGTTATACGTCATAACGCATAAGTTAATCCTTCAGTTTTCAGTTGCAAAACCATCCAAACTTTCTCATTCCTTCCAATACGCACGAATAGCATTAATTACCGTCCTATTGGGCAAGGGGATGTCATAGAAACATGTGGTTAGTTCTTGACTCTGGAAAAGGATGGGGAACAGGCTACGCACTATCTCGTGAAAATATTCTGAACGTGTATCCACTCATAGCTTTTGCCAAAAATGCAGCTTAAAAAGTACGTAACATCATGTCTTCGAAGCACTATAAGAAAGTAATTTTAATTATTTGAAAATTAAGTTTCATGTCTCTAAATCTCCTCATGATCTAATTATTATACTATTTGCCTACATCTAAATATACAGGACGTCCACACATTACGCTTTTATTTTAACACATTCATAACTTGGAGTGAGTGAAGGTCAGCAGTTAGCATCTAGGTCTTTAGCGCTGGTGGGCGGTAACATGACGCGAGTATGAAGCAGCACTAGAGTGGAGGGGTGGGAGAAAAGGGATATTCCCGAGAAAACCCGCCGACCAGCATCATCGTCTGGCACGATTCCCACAGCGAATATCCGGGGACCGGTCCCGCCGGGAATCGAGCCTGGGCCGCCTCGTGGGAGGCGAGTGCTCTAGCCACTGCCCTCAACCGCAGCTTCCATCATAACTAGTATACTGTTATAGATAGAGAATCGTGGTTCGTTTGAAAAAGTTATGCAGTTCTCAAAGATTTGGTTATCCTCTGTTGCAGGATAAGACTCTATCAAAATGGCGACACTCCAGCAGATGGCTCATGTGTTACGTGGTATGCATAATCTGTGACATTGGTACTGCAGAACTATGAACGTCAGTAAGAGAGCTCACAACCAACATAAACAACCATAATGAAGTGGTTCTAAAGAGACAGGCAATGTCAACGACCTTCCTTGAAGTGAACGTCGTCCTGTGTCTCAAGCAAGTGTTGCCATCTGCAGTTCAGTGTAGCCCTGGGAAGTCAGTTCGTCACGTATCACACAAACTACACGAAGCAAGATCAATTGTCCACAAAGTCTTACATAAGCGGTTACGTATTTATTGATGTATAAATCAAATGGTGTAAGTATTGCAGCCGTCTAGTGTTCCACAATTTTGGACATGTTAATGCCACGTCATTAGGATTTGGGGATCCGAAAATCCACACAGCACACATGAACACACTTGTGATAGTCCGAAGGTTAATGTTTGCTGGTGTGGCCTAGTAAACGCCAGGGTAATAGGGCCATTTTATTCGCAGAGAGAACCATTACAGCTTAACTGGACATTTTTGAACTGTTCCTATAACTTCCACAGTTTGAGGAGTTGCAGCCGCCCATCTCCCAGCATGAAGGTGCGCCCTTACATTGGAGTTTGAATGTTCCGCATTTGTTGAATGACATATTTCCTGAGATGTGGATAGGCCTATCACGTGGCCAGCACGCTCCCCCGATATCACTCAAGTCTAATTATTTGTGGAAGTACTTCAAGAATCACTTTATCAAAACATCAGTCAATGACATTTCTACCCTTCGGACAAGAATAAATGAAGCCATCAGTTCTGTTGATGCAGCAATGCTGACCCATACACACGCAGAACCGCATATCGCCATCATGTTCTTGGAACTACAAGTGCTGAGGCACACTGAAATCTCTCTATACATAAAAGGTAACCCTGACTGACTGACATATCAAACTGCAGCCCAAACAGCTGGACCTAGAATCGTGAAATTTTGTTTTTGGTTTATCCTCAGGTCGTAGACGAGCACTAAAAAAGGATTTTTCGAAATTCGACCTCTAATGAGGTGAAACGGGGTGAAATGTATTTCCGACGAAACGTCGATAAAGCTCGAAGCAGACGGTCTATTATCGTAATTTTTACTTTAATGGGACACACATAAAAAAGCATATTAGACAATCTTAGGATTCTTTGAAATTAATCATTTAAGTGGGCGAAAATACCTTAAATGTGATTCTGATTAGCTATCGCTATCTATCGAATCCTTCTGGATAGAGAGTTGGTTTTCACTTCAAAATGTTGCTTACATAAATACCCACAAAATAGTTTTAGGATATTTTTAAAATTTGACCCCCCCCCCCGGAAAAAAGGAAGGAAGGAAATGTGTTTTTAACGAATTCTCTATATAGCTGGAACACAATTGGCTATCATCGTAATTTTTTACTTCAATTGGTTACATATACAAATGACTAACGTAGGACTCAAAGACGTTCCGAAATTTGATAATTAAAGGTGTGAAAATCGTGAAAATGTGTTTTAGATTATTCTCCTTTATCCACCGAACCAATCGAGACAATCAAAGTGTACCTTGCTTTAGATGGATGCTTATGTAAATATATCAAATACCACTTAAATATATTTTCCGAATTCAGCCCCAATGAGGTAAAAAATGCTAAAATATGTTTCCGATTCACAATCGACATATATCGACCCCATTGATCTTTTATATAACGACGTAATTTTGGTTTAAGATTGATACTTACTCAAATACCTGAAAAGTAATTTCACGAATTTTCGAAATTCCCCACCTAGGGAGGTGAAAAGTGGTGAAATGTGTTTTCAATTAATCGTCGATATATCTTGAACCCAGCGGGCTATTGTCGTGATTTTTAGGTCCATGAGACACTAATAAAGTATTCTGAAACGTGATTTAAGGGTTTCTCGAAATTCACTGTCTTAGGAGGTGAAAATGCCTGTAATGTGTTTGAGATAAATCCTCGATATCTATCGAACGCGTCGAGATATACAGTAATTTTTGCTCCAGGATGATGCTTACAGAAATGTTTGCATAACTGTTTTAAGATTTTTTGAAATTCGAACTCTCAGTACTGAGCAGAGGTCATACCTGTTTTTTAATGAATAATCGATTTTGATTCGACTGAATGGTCTACTGTCGTGATTTGCACTTCAGTTAGATACTTATACAAATTGAGGACTTAACATTCATAAGGGACTAAGTGCCAAAAGGTAAGTTTCTAGATAATGACGAATACAGTATGTTGCGACAAACAAATGAAAAAGGAATAATCAAATGCGTTCACATATTTTTTACAATAGGAAAGTAGTAAATAGGAGCAATCAAATAGTATTTAATACAAAACACTTCTGAACATCAATATATATGTATATAATTTTTTTTCAATGAACTAGAATTCGTTGATGTTATTCCAACCATGTAATTGTGCTTATGTACGGCGCGCATGAATATCACTACGATATAGCACTTAAGGTTTGTCTTCAACCTAATGTCATGGCAACTTTCTATGAACCTAACTCATTTTTGTCGAAAAAGGTACTTAGCCCCTTTTGAATGTTAAGTCCTCAATTCCTAAGAATATTTCCAAATGCGACACCCAAAAGGGTGAAAAAACACAAAATATTGTTTTCCATCAACCCATTATATCTATCTAGCCGGTAGAGATATTGAGGTGTTGTTCGCGTCAGAGTGATGCTTGCGTAAGTATTTAAAAAATTATACTTAAATATTTTTAGTTTATAAGATAATTTCATTATTAAGAATAAAACAAAGTTTGTAAACTTACAGGGCAGACGATCCAAAAAACATGTACGATCAGCGAGAAATAAATTATACAGGAGTTTCACTCTACAGTAACCTATCGAGACGTGATGTACAACGTCTATGAACCCAGGACATGAATATTTTATTTTTAAAATGAAATTTGTTTTCTTGAATTATTTCGACGTTACGTGACGCAGTTGTCTGTAGCCCCGGTATACATGCCGGGAGGTTCTGGGCTCGAATTCCGTTAAAACTGCGTGCGAACGTTCAATTCTGACACACAAAAACTACAAGGCAGATTGTGTTAGTGAAATTTGCGTGTAGTCGTTTAAAAGGGGCAAAATGTATGATGCAGTTCACTTTACATTTAGGTTCCTCGACAACATCAGCTCACATATATCATCTCACTAATCTCAAGGTTGGGGCACCAAATACGTTTCCGCGAAACCTTTTTCCACCTAAACTTTCTAATGGCATTAAACTTCAAGTGAATATTTTGAAACTATGTAATTGGGGGCAAGTTAACAATGGTTGTGTACAGGATAAATCAGAAATTTTTCATTCGATTAACCTCTTAAATTTCAGAGCCTATAAGTACCCCACAACGTCAACATTGCTGTGACTACAAATAAGGCCCAGGTGAAGTCTGCTGCAGAGTTAACTCAACTAGCAGCTTTTGTCGTTCTAACACTAGATGACTGAACTACCTATCTGGTGTACAAAGAGATTTTTCAATTAAAGTAAATATTGTCAGTTAGAATAACACTCGCGAGCAAAACGGCGGGAGGCTGCTAGTTTTTCCATAAAAACTTTGAGAACTGCAAAAAATTTTTTAAACAAATCTCGAGTCTCTATATCTAAAAGTTTCCAATTTATATTACTGTTTTAAGTTATAGCAGGACTTTAAAGAAATATATTTGTGGTACTACTTATAAAGTTTTAAATAGGTTATCTATACAATATTAATTTTTCAAAGAAAACAATTATGGCAAGAGGAATCATTATTCTGAAATAGTCCAGTGTAACGGAAAGGATGGGATGTGACTAGATTGTCTACAATTTGATAGAATTACATTTAAAGTGTAATTTTGGCACAGTATAATGTACAGAAGCGATTGTTATGGTAGAGAATGTGATACAATTGCCTCTTACATCGTATGAATCTGCAGTGAAGTATTGTTTAGATCAGCCACAGGAGGGAGTGGTCATAAACTACCTAATAAATCTTCACTCTGCACTATGTGGTGTGGAGGAGTTGTGTGTGAAGTTTCAGTAGCGTCTCCCTGTATCTCCTTTAACAGCAACGTTTAACATTTGAAAATATTTCTGTGACCGACTGGTACATTCCGTTTTTTTTTTTTTCAAGCTCTTTTTATTTGTGGTGGAGAAAACAGCCAAAATGGGCACTTTATCTATCATTTCTAAGCGCGATAAGTTAGTATGTAGAATATAGCACCAGATAAACACGCAACATTCCTTTGTCTGCGCTGTTACATGATAAACTTAGGATGACCACTGACTGTCGCGAGAGGCGAACAGACTGACGATATATGCTGTGTGTGTGGCAGGATCGTCCTTATAGCTCCGGCGACGCTCAACCTTACGGTACTTCTGCTGCTCTCACGAGAATTATTTTTGAAAACCTAAAATAGAGCAGATATAGTACAGCCATATTCCTGTTTAGTTAAAAATAGCTTTTTCCACGTCGATTGGTTTTCTCAAGGCGAAAAAAAAAAAAAAAAAAAACACTGTCATTTTATATAGTTATTTCATTAAATCTCTTATCCATAACCAATTTGCTGAACCAGTATAACTTTCGTTAAGATAAAAAGTTGCTTAAATATTAAAAACTGTTTTAAATATATTTTGTAAGACGGTTTACGATGCGTGAGTGACGCCTGCTTAGGAAGACCATTGGTATTAGTTACAAAAGGATTTCGAGTCTCATTTCCGGTGGTTGTTAGTGTTTGTGGTGAGGTAGTAAGAGTTTAAAATAATTAAAACCGACCAACCAAATTGCAATAGTAATACGAATTTTTGCTGTTCGTTGTTGGTTGAAAAATATAACTTTTAACATGGGCAGTGAAGGCAAACATTTAAACGTCGATATCGTTACGTTAAAGCAGGCTGTGTGCGAGAACCCAGCAATTTTCAACATTACAATAGTTTAAACAGAAATAAGGAAGGCAAAGCGAAAATGTGGAGTTGTGTTGCAGGAATCGTGGCAAAGACACTTTTGTAGAAATGTTTATGCTGTTTGGCAAATAAGAAAACGTTTTTTTTAAACATGTACTTTTGCTTGCAGGTTTCCTTAGCATTTATTGTATTATTTGATGGCCATAAACTTAAAATCAAAGAAGTAGAGAGTATGGTATAAACAGCCGTGTATTGTCAGCACACCAACGACAGCGCTAGAGACTAGAGAGCGGGAACAGTACGAGCATGGTGAGGGGAGAGGGGGGGGGTGTACCAGGTGACGTGGGGCGGGAGACACGCCTAGACAAGAGGCAGGTTATATCTCAGCTTCCAGGAAGACAGACAGATAGCGGCAGTGTGTGTGCGCTCAGATATACATACAGTTCCTGGCGGCCACCCAAACAACGATAGTGCCTACATCGCCACAAAGACTCGCGCCAAAACACCGCCTACCTCCCCTCCCCACACACCCCTGTGACGACACGGTCTAGACAGTTGACACTAGTATCTGGTCCCCACGTTACATATACAGTCGCCTTAACTATGCTGCAGACAAATATTCCGTAATTGGTTTGCTTGGTCGAACATGCAAGCAACGTAGACGCTTTGATAGCCACTGAATATCTGTGAAGACAGTTTGGCAGCAATTTGTTTCACTACGTTGTGCGAACATCTGCAGTTATACTTCGTGGTAAATGATAGGAGGTGTTTATCTTTCAGTGTCTAGGGATTCTACCCGCAAGTCACATGTGTGTGTACCTCAATAACGTTCTTCTGATTGGCCAGTCAATGAGCGACACTTCCGAACAAATCCAAGCTACGCAGCAAACATGAAGCAGTTACACGTGTGTACGAGACGCTGAAACAAGTTCGTACAACATTATATTCGCCAAACATCAGTGGCTATGTCTATGGCCCGTTTATAAATTACACGTTAAACAAACTACGCTCACATTAACTGTAAAGAACAGTTGCTATACTAAGATGGCAGGGCTCATGTCACAATATGTCGCATGGCACGCCTTAAGTCATAGTTTTTCAAACTTTCGACAATTATTACACCTCAACTGCGCCTGTAAAAACTTAACTAGTATTCGCTAAAAAAATTAAGTAATATTGTCATATAAAAATACTATGATAATGGTGCTAACTACGATATCCAAGCAATGCGTACATTGACAAATGTACTGAGGTAAACATACGTCATGCCGATGTTTAAAACGTCGTATAAAATCTGCACTGGCGTATGAGGTAAATATTATACTAAGGCATTATTGTAGCGACAGATCCACATGTTGGGTTCTACCTGAATACACATCCAGGCCTGATGACATATTAGCACTAAGGTCGATTATTTATCACATTGCCACTGCCTCTTCGCCTCTACGCGTAACACACTACAATGTCTGAAATGCTGATTGCTGACTCACGTGAACCTGTCAAATGTAGTTTACTTACTAACTTATGTTGTACTGCACATGTTAGTTCATAGCTCACAATAATATCTTCCACACAGATACCATTCAAGCTCACTGTTAACTCATGTTAACCACTGCCACACAGTTCACATATTAGCCATTTTTGGGCCTTCATAAAGTAGCCATTGTTGTCTCATGTGAACCTTACTAACACGGTTCCCTTAATCTTAATAGTTGTTAGGTTTTGTTAATTTGTGCACTGTAATTTACTTACAAAACATTTTTCAATCAAGTGAAAATATTTCATTATGAAATTTGAAGCACATTGCTGGCTTACAGGAAATTCTACCTCAAAGTTAAAGCACCAACCATTAATGGACTCCGTGAATCTCTGCGAGGCTGTCCCCATGAAAGCTTGTAATTCATCATGTGAACCTCTGGTACACAGTTAGCATATTGTTAGCTCATGTGAACCCTTGTTACACAGTTCACATACAAGTGTTCAATGGCACATGTGAACATCTTCCGCCCAGTTGACACGCAAATGTAGGCTCGCTCACTTAAACCTCTGTCACACAATTCAAAGACAAGCCATTAATGGCTAACGTAAACATCTGCCCCACAGTTTACATGCAAGCTCTTTGTTAGCTCATGCAATCTCTGCCGCTCTGTTTACATACAAAACAATACGCGGCCCTTTAACGTCTATACTTAACACGAACTGTTTACTTTTTCGCAAGAAGGAGATTTAGAACAATTTTGTTGCAGAACATTTACATTGCATAGTGCAAACATTTTATTCCATAATTTAATGTGGTTTAGCCTATATTACTCTAAACTCCATCAACAGCATCAGAATCATAAAATGTCTAAACTATTACAATAAAACAGACTCAGTTATCGCCAAATCATGATGTTATATTTTTATTTATCAAAAACTGTCAGCAATCTTAATCAAGTGATACAACATAAGTAAATAAGCTTATGAATTGTGAAAAAAAATACCAGCGATGATTGTTTTGTTTTTATAACTAAACATTATCAATTCATGTATTTATAGAATGGTTCAATAGGCCTAAACTGGCAGTTCCCGGTAAAGTGAGCACATATGATGCTAAGTAACTTTTTCTTTTCAATTAGTTCACAGATTCCTGCAACTATTTAATATTAACAAAACATTCTGAGGAACAATAAAAGTGTAGATATTATTCCGAACTAAACAGTTATTGTCGCATGTTACAAAAACAATATTATTTTTCATGATTTTAGACAAGATGGTTATCAAAAGTGCATAAATCATCGCGAACCACCTATAAGGCATATTACACAATAATAGGGGCCGCCACAACGCGTGTGATCAAACAGACAGCATTAGGCCAGTGAAGTGAGAAACTGATGGGAACGTGTAAGCGACACATGATGTTTGTGGCACACCTATAGTACTGACTACAGTACCAGTGCATGTGTAAACGTTGCTATCCACAGTCATTTGAAAGCTATACTTCCTAGACGATAGATTGAAAAGGACGGCTGGCCTGGATTCCACAGCCTGCGAGATCACCCGACCTGAACAAACAGGGCTTGCATAGCACACGTTCACTAAACCAAAATTCTTAGTTCAGAGGCCTTTTTTTCTTCTAGTTTTATGATGGCACGTTTTTATGAAATATTGTGTATATCCTTGTTTTTTATCTGAGGAAAACAAAGCACGTGGAAGTGTAAAAAAGAAACGATAGTGTGTAGTTATAAAAGACAACGCCTATTCTACAACAATTAGTTTGGAAGGAGAGTGTAACTCCACTCTCGCAGCCAACACACGTGCAATATGAGCATTTTCTATCTGCCGCAGCTATGTACAGAGCTCTGCTGCCAGGCCGCGGGACCCGACCACCTCAGTGCTAAGGCTGTGACAAGAAGTAGCGAAATACAATAAACTACTTCACGCCAAAAATGAAATACTTACCACGGATTGCTACATATTGCATATGTAATGATGGCACCACAACAACTTCTTACAAGCTTTTATTTAACTTGCAATGTTTGTATGTATTTTTTTTTTCGGGTTAAAACTTGCAACTGAATTTTAAAGTAGTTATCCTCAAACCGATTGAGCTGAAACTTTGCAAACACGTTTAGTTTGAATGGTAATGCGTGGTTAGCTAAGTGACGTCATTCTAAATCCAATAAGGCGGTCTGCCCAGGATAGCGGACTAGTTATTTCTTATGAGCTCCCATGATATGGGTATCAAATGAAAGGGTTTGCTGAGAAGAATACGAATAAAATGACGTCTGTGTTGAGTTCTTCGAGGAGATTGTTTTACTACTGCCCTGCTAAACGGTAATACTAGCGGGGTCGTGTCTTAACTAATATCGACCTACACCCTGGGCAAATTACAGCGGCGGCGAGGGCGAACCCTGCTGTATATTACCTCTTAACTTTCTAAACGAAGCTCTGGGAGGGTTTGCGGTTGTTTCTTCGATACTCGTGGGAACAACATGGAAAAATAACTAAAAAATAAATAATAAATTAATACTAAAAATAAATTTTAAAGCGAGCTTTTATTTAAATGCTGAAAAAAGTATAAAATAAACTTTAAATTAAATCAAATCTGTCAATTTATACGATAAAAAAGCTTGTCGTGAGATTTACTTGTGTAGATAAAGAAGAATACAAAATATAAAAAGATCTTGACACAAGTAAGTTAACTCTAAGAAAAATATATGTTTTTTTTATAAAATACGTAAATCTCGTGATAAGCTTTTATATAATATAAATTGTGTGATGTATTTAAAATGTTTTTACAATTAATGTATTACTTACTGAAATATTTAACTATGCCTGTCTGCGGACGTTATCTGTGCTAGAAGTGCGCGCTGTAAGGTCGAATGCTCCCTGCACAACACATACTTCATCGTCTCTATGTACAACGCGCTATTCTGACCTGCAGTCTTGTCCTCAGATACTCATCTCAACACCACTTTAAGCGGCGGCCATATTTCTTATGTCTGGGCAATTATGATAAAAATACGGTTCGTGCCCAAAATATACAACCATATTATGCAGTATTTTATGTTTTAAAAGACATTAATGAAATGGCAATGAAACTTGACTGGAGTGTAACGATTGTATACTTCGTCATTTCAGTTCATATTTGTACGGGGAGTGATGTTTGAGTAAATCTTTATTTTCCTACAGCTCTGCAAATATATTTAGCAACAATTCGGCACGTTTATTTGAAACATTATTTTCTGGCCCCTGAAAACGGCCAGAAATGTCTTTTTCAGACTGCCGTATGTGTAAAATTAACAATCAGATTCGAAAAACAAACTATAGAAACAAATGTTAGACTTGGAACTACGCTACGTATAATTATGTATACAAAAAATGTGGTCAGCTCTTAAAGTCACATAGAAAAAAGGATAATAGAAAGCACTGCACGTCATCTGAAGGTCTTGCGCGGAGAGGCGATAATACGTTACATTCGTCGGTTAGTGGCAACCTTACCGCTCCTGCCTCTCTCTCTCTCTCTCTCTCTCACACACACACACAGTCTATCTAGGGAGGCCCCTTAACTGGGCAATACCAGTAGACAACTGCCGAGTTATTTGGGGATTTAAATTTACTCTACATTAGTAAACTACAGACCTTTATTCTTAAATTTTTAGGCCTTAAAATTAGTCACGTGGTGAGTTATTAATCTAAACGGCAGTCTTCTAGAAGTTTCGAACACGGTTAAGTAATCGTCTGACGATATTTTCGGTATAATTCTCATCCATCCTGTATAGTGTCCAACATGAAGGTGTGAGGACTTAATGACTAGTGAGTGTAGTAAAGTGGCCAGCACGGCGTAGTAATGTGTATAGAAGTAGTGTAGTGTAGAGGGATGATGCTCAGTGAGGCTGACATAAGGGAGGCTCGAGGTGGGTGGGCGAGGCTCTTTGTTACAGTTCGCTGCAAGAACTGACCGGAAGCCTGAGGGCCTCTGCTCTGTGGCGGGTCGAGGGCTGGCATGCCGGCCGAGAGTGCGTGTCGGACTCGTGTGAAGCGCAGATGAAGCTGTAAGGACGAGGCGAGCATCAAAGGTGCCGCCAAGCCGCCGCGGTGCGCTACATCAACGAGATCCAGCCCATACCTGCCCACATGCTAGACTACTGAGGCGACTGTGCACTGTCATGGATGCAAGTGAATTTCTACTTGAAAACATGGCCTGAATACACGGACAAGTATAGACATTATGATAAGCTACTATTGACTTGCAGAGTTCATAACATTGAGCAAATTCAAATTTCGGAAACAGTATAGATTATTTTGGTCTCGCGTTATGGTGCGCACATAAAAATATACTACTTTGTCTGCCACATAATCCATCAACGTGTACCCACAACTGTATTTTCCTGTTACTTAAAAGAAAACTTAATTGTTTAAGTTTGGATTAATACCTTTTAGTTAAATAACGGATGTATGACAATGTATGTACTACTTTCAGTTAGTAGTACATGACAGGAATTGTAAATCCTTGATAGATGAAACACGTGGCATGCTTCATGAACAAGGAAGAGAATGTGAGTGCGCTAACTCTGATATCCAAGCACAAAACAGAACTAGAATACAAATATTTGTGTTTACATCGCACGTAACTAGAGTATTTCAACAACGCCACATAAAAGTGTTCCGTAAATGTTACAGTGTGCTGTACCAAGCTGTAGAACAGTGGGCCAACAGTCAGGCTGGCTGCAACAAGGGCTGCTACTGGAGCGCAAGCAAAGACTTGGTACCCACACATTGTCCTCCGCTATCTCACCACGGAACACGAACATTCAATGCACATGAAACCTACTTCGGTTTGCTAGCAGTGCCAACGTAAAACATTATAATTTGTTTCGTGTGCTGTAACCCATTAGTGTTCGTGTGACGGACAAGCGATATTTTGAAAATCCTTTGAGATCAACGATTGTAGTAATCGAGCAAGTTATTACATACATGTACGTCTAATAAAAATTAACACAATCAGCGACAGTTAATTTCAACATCATAATTCTGAAGAAGTTAAACCATTGAATCACGTTTGCTAACTCTTGCCAGCTAAATTATCCACACTGAAACCAGCATTTTTCGTTCAAAACCATTATGTTTATGCTAAGCGAATGCCTTTTCATGAGTTGGTACAACTACGACAAAACTATAGGTGCCAACATATAGTCACGAAGCCAAGTAAAGTGAGTTCGACGTCTCCGTCAGCGAGGTTGTGAGGAAGGAAGGCGCACGTTTATGTGGCACGCCGTGGCGGTGTCGGCTGGGGTGGGCCGAAAGGGCGCTTTGTAATAGGCGGCCACCCGCAGGCCGCAGTACGCTCTGGTCCCCGCACAACTGGATCACTCGCCCCACCCTGCCTTCAAGTCTCAGCTCGCCCCGCTACTTCTGCCTCATCTTCATTGTGAAACACGTGATACTCCAGCAGCTCACTCAACTGTTGTGGCAGTTTCACTTTTTATATATAAATGATAATTTATTATTTATCCACAGTTAACAACCCCCCCTGCCCGGGATTAAAGACACACGAGATAAGTGAGATGATAATTTTATAGGCCCAAGCCAATTATAATCTTGCTCTATCCATAATATCGCACGATAAATTTTCAGTATGTCTGAGGAAAGGACAATATAACCAAACGTTTAATACTTTCTAATATAACGTTTAAGTGAAACAAGGAATGTCTGTTTGATAGTCACGAAAAAAGCTGTTATAATTAAACGAATTATTTACCTTATCTTTGTCACAAGTGATTTCCTTGTGTGAACTGAACTTTGTGTTTTTTTTTTTCACGAAATGTTTTCGCTATTTAATTAATTAATTTCATGACTACGTGAAATTACTCGGAACGAAGTGCTTCAGGATACAAGTTCAGAAAATTGCCTTTGCGAAGTTGTGTAAGCAAAAGTACAACTGCACAAGTGCTATGATTACAGTTTGTACTGTCGTGTTCCTACAGTTTTTTTCTTAGCGGCAAACCCTTGGTTCATTCATCCTGTATACCACTGTTAGGATCATAGTAAAGGACAGCATTATTTTCTCGACTGTTAAACTCGCATGTGTTTATGCCATCCCTCGCGTTTATTATACGTGTATATATATATATATATATATATATATATATATATATATATATATATATATATATATATATATATATATATCGTGTTCTCATAACCATAACAGTTGAGGAAATGTGATAATTAATAAATCGCATATCATGGATATACTTAAAATCATTTCGCTACGACAAAGCCATATTAAAATTCCACACAGCTGGAGCAAGGTAGGTAGAGAGATTTAACGTCTCATCTACAGAGAGGTCATTAGAGAAGTAATCAAATGGTTCGGGTAGACAGGATGCGGGGGAAAGAAACTGCCTCGGCCACAGACGGGCCACGGCCTTTGGGTAGAAAACCTAAACATAAAGGGAAGGTTCTTTATGAAATACTGAATTTTCATTTCGTGTCTTCTAATATCTTTTATTGGGCATGCTCGTGGCTTACGTTTTTTTTATTTTAGATATTGGAAACATCGCCTTGGAATTAAAACCGGTGTTTTTTATCCAACAGATCAACAACTATATTTTATTTGTTAATCTAACTTTATGTTGTATTTGTGGGCAACGTGGATGCAGGTATTCTAGCTGAGCGCAGATTATAAGACCTGCAGGAAATTGTAATATTTTATTGACTGCCTCGTTCTGTATTCTTTGTTTCGTGTGTTCATTCTCAGTTTGTTGCATTTTACTGTGCTTTCTTATATATTTCGTCTTTCATTTTCATGGCGAAGTTAAGACTAAAATGTCTTCTCTTACACTTAACCAAATTTTAAACAAATATCACATGCACAAAGGTAGCAATAAAATGATTTGAAATGTGACTAGAAACAATACAAAACAGTAACTAAGTACATAAAATTGACGCAGTTCAAATAAAATAAGCTGACAGCTGCGACAAAACATAAATTAAAACTAATCTAAATCGTGGAACATACTTGCAGCTTACAGCATACATTATCTATAAGTTATTTAACAAGCAAGAATGATATAAATAATACAATTGACTTGTGCAGTTAAGTACATTAAAATAAAAGTTTACAAATCTGAGACAGTACTGCTAGATTCAATAATAAAATATCTTACTTTAATATTGACTTAATTAAATCTATATAGAAATACATACATAATTATATAATATTTACGCAATGCAGTAACGAACAAGTTAAGGTTTGATTAATGTGTGGGTGATTCGAATTGATGGAATCATCGGCGAATTGTCTTGATATGATTGGTCGTATTGCGCTTGGTCATAACCCAAGGAAGATTCCGCGTGCATTGTATGTTTTGTTAGAAGCCTTCAGAACGGTGTTTTACATATATAATTGGCACGGCAAATAACAAATATCAAAACTCAATTTGTTGTTATTGCGAGCCATCTTGAGCATGGGAAACTCACAACTCGTCTTCGTAAATCCTGCTGTCGGCAAGAATCCTGCAGAGAATGACTAGGCATGTAATGTGAGATGTGGTCTGTTTAGTGCAACAAGCGCACATCTACAACCACTTGAGCTTGGCCCTTCTACAAAACTTCCGCTGCGTCCATCTACAGCGCAATTCTTCATTACCCACAATGCACCACGTCACTTTCCTCTGTGCTATACATTCACACACACTTACGCCCTATATTCTGTCCAATGCCAGCAAAAATATTTGTCTTTTAACATAGCATATTTATATTACTCTCCCGATATTTACTAACGAACAACTGTGCATATAAGCTTACAAGAATAAACATTATCTGGATATCTACTTCAAACAGTTTGAATAGCGAAAATCGTACTAGAAGTTACGTAAAGGAAACATGGCGTGTACTTAGCAGAAACAGAGGGAAGCTACGAACCCAAACAACTTTTATAAGACGCGAAGCTGGTTAATGGATTTGTTTGACACGTTACACGATGTAATATTCGTTCTTATGTACTTGCATGCACTGCTTTGTCTCGTCTTTTTTCTTCAAGAATGGTGCATTAAAATAAAACTATGCACAATAAAAGTATGCAGATGTTCGGTAACTGTATGTATTATACATAATATATTATACTATTAGCCAAGTTATAATTCAAACATGGCGGTTGAGTGGAAAGGGTTCAAAACACGTTGTAATGAAAACACACTAAAACTATTGAAACACTGCTGCTAATTTTGTTTTGCTACTTAATTGTCGTAACTCTTATTCCCAAGTGGAACTTAGCACAGAAATAAACGGATAATCTAAGCTGGAAATATTACTTGTTTATTTTCAGTTATCTATTGCTGAAGCGAAATGAGTATACAAGCATTACATTAATGTATTTTGAGCATCAGTTCAGTGTCCATTAGTGTAAACCTGAGTCAGTAGGTTACATGTAAACTGCGTGGTATTGTACGATGCGCAATGCTGTCGTTGAAGAATTTATTCGCTTATATATGCACTTAAGGCTCGGTTTCAGTCGCCATATTGAATTTTATTATTTTTCACTGTTTTGGGATTCTGAGAAGAAATATGTTCAATATACAATTATACCTCAAATTCTATTTTAATTTCGATACAGTTCAGACCTTGCTATTTAGCTGTTAACTTATAATGACGCCGCAATTTGTCGGGAAAATTTTGAAAATAAAAAATAATGTCATACTCATTGCGGCGTAATCATAAGTTAACAGCTAACTAGCAAGGTCTGTACTGTAGCGAATTGAAAATAGAATTTGAGGTATAATCGCATATTTAACATTTTTCTTCTTAGAATTCCAAAAAAGTGAAAAATAATAAAATTCATTGTGACGACTGAAATGGAGCCTTAAGGTGGCAGCCTGGTTGGAACTGTTATTCATGCTCGAGACATAGAAAGTGCGGAAGCAGTAAGGATGAGACAACACTCACAACACGCCTTGCCCTAGCCTCTAGGCGCAAGTGCAGTCTTCACGCCTGCAACTGTCCCCTATGAGACAATCAGAGGAGAGCCTATCATTGTACGGTGCGATATTAAACATACACCACGCCTTTGACTGTTTAAACATCGTGCATGCACATTTTCATACCTAAAAAGAGTCACAAATATTCCACTTGTGAAGTTTTCAGCCTCGAGATAATAAGCTTTAATGTCACCTACCCGAGGACATGAAGTGGGTGAACCCACGTGAAACGTTCTTTGCAAGATATTCATAAACAGACATTACTCTTGGACGTTGAACGGTTTTCCAACAAACGTTCGTTGGCAGGAGCAGAGCGCAGAGATGCGGGCCTTACATATTAGAAAACTGCTCACCGCGTGTAAAGTATGCATCTTTAGAAGTAGCGTTCAAATAGGGTTACACGCGTGCGTCCTGCATTAATCGCTCAAAGTTTGTTTTCACGCTGCTGAAAATGAGTGTTTTTATGATTCTTTTTAGGTATGAAGATCGAGGCACATAATATTTGAAAAGGTAAGGCGTCAATAATATACGTTTAGCTCTAAGAGGGCTATGTACCGGGTGTAATTTTCTGCGTTCAATGCGCGGAGACAGTGAAGAGATAAGGTTCATCTTTCCACACTCGACGGTAACAACATCGCTTATATTCGCTACGCGCCAAACTGGCGTGCAGTGTTTTCCTACTTGTCTTGTTCCTACAGGACTTAAAGCGGCGACCCTACAATGTAATCAGAGGAAAGTTTGTAGCAAAGACCAACACGTGCTTCTAACGTTGTGTTTTACGAATCCGGGTGGTGGTTTTCCAGTTACGGCAGACTAAAAAAACTATTTTTAGCCATTTTGAGGGGCCCTGAAACATGTTTCTAATAAGCATGTTGCATTTTTAAAACGATACAAGCATAGTTTGAACTGTGTGTTCTTTTCGTAGATAAACATATTGTGAATAAGTGAAGGAGTTTCGCGTAGAATAGAAAAGGCGCGGCACACTACAACACCATCCATGCGTCACGTGCATAAGCCTCTTAAAGCTGCGTCATACAATACTAGCATCTCCACTGCATGTCTACCAGAGGATAGTTGTGGCGAGAAGACGGCACATGCGCCTAGATGCCAGGGTGAGGAGTATGTGCGTGTTGTGTAGTTGTTATCCTCGGGCGTGCAATACTACTACACTCAGGCGGACAACCTAAGCAGGACTAATCGTCGTAATGTAGTGAATATAACGACTTCAATGCAAGTTAACGCAACACTTGTGTATAGTCCAGTCTCAGAGTGTCAGTCGTCTTCCTCGACAGATACTAACGTGTGTGTCTCGTGTTTGCACACACCTTGTGGTACAGGTTTGGCAGCAATTTGAATCGAATACGTGCGCTGAATTTTAAAACTTTCAATATAAATCTTCCTCCGTTTTCCTGCGTGATTAATTATTCGGTATTTTAAAAGTTCGTAAAGAATGTAAATGACTGTAGGTGTCGTGAATCCTGCTTGACTTGCTAGCTCAGAGATCGACAGAGATATCAGATTGCTTCTTTTGTCAAACGTAGCTTATATTCCACAGTGATTTATCCCAACATAAGTCTTCGGTATTTCATACAGCTTAAGGCTCGTCCACAATCCACTTGGTTTAAATAACATCAATTACACAACATAACATACGAAATTATCCGTGCGCAATCGGTATAAATGAATACAAAAAAATATTTCCTGACCAATAAGAAAATATCCATTTAGTAATATATAATCGGTTATTGGACGAAAATTTTCACGCCAACAACTCTTTAAGACGTTTTACATTCTTGACGGCCAGCACGAAGAACGTGGCTTAGACTACTCAGAGATAACCATATTTAACGTCGTGTATATGAATACTCTCTATCAGCAACAAACTCGTCTTATACACATCGTAATGAGCAATCAACTGCCTTCAGTAACTTCATTTACTTCAGCAGTAAACTTGGAATTGTATGTGTCTGAAATGTACGCGCTGAAAAAAGTGTACATGGGGTCAATATTTGAAAATCTGAAATTGCGAATCTCTAGTAACAATATTTACAACTTCATTGTAAAATATAACTGAACTGTTTTATGATCCGTTACTATATGCATTTGTTACAAAATTAATATGCGTATTATCTAACATTTCTTTAGCTTAGCAAGTAATACAAGATATGGCACTCTCCCACCAGAAGGAAGGAATCAAGTCAACGATAAGAGCGAAACTGCCATGCTCATCAAGCGTATTATCGCCGCTATATGCAATCCTCTATAAACTAGCGCGTACCTTGCACTTCGAGAAGAAGTCTGCGACTATGCAACTAAACCGGTGAAAACTGTACTACATTTTTTTTATCAAAAGGCTTACATTTTCCAGACTATTCGGACAAGTCACTGCCTATCCGCACTAGTTCTCGAAGTAGTAACTTATCATAGAAAATAAAGACAACTGTAAATGTAACTATGATATTTAAAACGTTTTAGAGAGTAGAAATTAAATTTTCATATATATATATATATATATATATATATATTATGACAACTATTTAGTGATAAATTTATTTTATGAAATATAATGTACTATAATAAAGTTTAATAATTTGATTACATGGTTACATATATATTGTTGTTGAACATTTATTAACATAGCCTACTGTTGAAATAAATTTCAAAAATACTTAAGTAATATTTAATCTGTAGTAGTACGTAACCTTCACAAAACCATATAATCAACTGAAACCAATATGGCGGCAGAAGCTAGTATGCCGAAACACCCAACAAGTAAGTAACTTGGTGTACTTGCCAAGTGTAGGACCTCTGTGTTATTACTGATAATCCAGGCAATGCTGGTGTATACCTGGGTACGTCACTGGTGGTACTAAGTACGGATAAGTGTACACTTGAAGACAATTCTGATACAGCCAAAGTCTGGTAAGAGGCATTGCACTTCTCACTACGCCAACAGTCAAGTTAGTGCGTGTGTGTGCAGATCTCACCACAAGCATTGATTGTCTGTGTCATTGAGGCAGACATTCTTCTTGTCACTCTTTCTGCATCAGATTATACGCGACCGCGACCTTGAACTCTGGATGGAATTTAGTTACAACCAGGACCGTACACAGACATGTTTTTCCAATGGAGTCCAAACCTAAGACTGAATTTCACAACATAGAAATGTTTGTTTTATAGGCTTTATTACAATGTTACGTTATAAGTGATTTGAACTAGAGTAAACATGATTTTCTAATACATCACAGGAACATACCAGCTCCCTCGGGAATGTTACAAAGTAACACCGAATTTTCAAATAAAGTCCTCCTCCGGGAAAACTAGGACATTAAGATGAAAATGGTGCTATTTAAGCAGTTTGTGTAAGGCAAGGGAGGGCTGGACTTTGTTTCAGTATTCTATGTGGTGTAAGTTGAAACACTTGAAGGAAGGGCGTGTGGCCCTGGCTACAACTGCGCGGGGAAACATAGGGACTTGGGCGAACACACACTCTCCTGCTGCGAGGTGGGGTGAACATGTAAGGAAGCTGCGGGCAGCAGCACTCGGAGGAAACACAGGACTGCTACATAGCTACAGGAAGCGAGATGAAGTGAAGGAGGTAGGCCGCTGCGCCTCTGTAGAAAGTCTTCTCGGTGGCCGTCGTGACTGTGGCGCGCAGCCGCGTAATGGATTAGATAATAAAAAACTCATTACGTGGCATTAAAGTGTTAAAAACGGCGCGGCGGGCGCGGGACTGATTACAAAGCAAACTTAATAGGCAGTGTTTAGGCGGTGTGAGGGCGGCCCGCGGCCCAGGTGGGGTTCAGGCTCGCGGCAATTAGGCTGGCCACGCACAAAAAACTGTGTGCCGGGTCCTTGAACGAGAACAACCTAGCCTGCTCTCCTGCCTGGATGTAGCACAGGTACACTCTCCACTGCACAGCCTGCACATAACTGCACATACCTGCATGGTGCAGTGGCTACCTCTCTACTCTCTCTACTTGGTTGGTCGCGTCTCCTGCACAGCACGATACCTTTATGCTGCAATCACAACTGCGCCACAGATGCGATGCTAATATAATAACTTGTCTTCCCATCAGCGCCGACGATTCTGTGACATCAGCGCTACAACAATGCCGGACGCGACGTGACTTCCAAACAGAGTATTTCTATGTTATTCCCGTCACGGACATTGGCAAACTGGCGAGTAGGTAGTAAATTACATTTGCTTTTATTTAATTTACGAGAAATTTTTGTTTTTTGTTTGAAGATAAGCAAAGCACAACATTTTAAAGCAAACGTGTAATTGTTACTTTCGTGTAACGTTTTGGATTTCGGGAATACCAGTGAGCAATTAAAACGCTTCAATTACAAATAAATGAAATACATATATATGTGTATATATATAAACACACGGTAAATTAACGTATATGACATTCTTACAGGAGGTTAGCATTTACTGGCCAGGAACTAGACCTATTTATGTATATATCCCGTGGAAAACGAAGTAATGTTCGCAATTGTCCCATCGCACCCTTAGGGTCGCGCCTGTCGAGCTATTGTGATTCCAGCACGGCTCGGTGTGTTCACTCGGAGGTGACACATTTCCTCCGCTCCTACATTCTGGCGCAGCTCCACACTCTTCTCATATAAAACTTACTTCAGGGATTAACGACTCGATAAAGGACTGAATGATTGATTTACTAACTCACAAAGCTTACAAAAATGCGTAAAACAGCAATCAATTATAGGTTTCACAACACCCTTAATTATGCACACAATTACTACTGTGTCACAGAAACGTTAATTAACTTTGAGAATTAAAGCACAAGAATATTTACCACTAATCAAAGACTATAAATCACAATAAAAGTTCAGTCATGTATCCAATCAACAGTCTCTCAAATAGTGACAATGTACAACCTTAACAGTCCGAAGCGGTGATGGCTCACCATGGCGCTGCGCAGTACCCCTAGTGTAGGGCCTACCACTGTCTTCACTCTTGAGGTCTTCGGTTCGACTCCCGTCGCGCAACTCCTTGTGTTCCGTCAACCCGCAGCAGCAGTTCTCTTGTTCCGCCCAATACTGCTCCGAAGGTATGTGTCTGCAGCCTCACAGTAGACTCTGACGTCACCAAGATTTCTTCACGAGCCTCTCTCCACAAGCATAGCACATTCCTCTAGCACAACCAATAGCTAACTCTCCCCAAATCTGTTGATTCGGCCCTTATATACTTTGGTCAATCTCCAGGGATTCACCGAATTACAGGGGTTTAAAAATATACATTTCATCATGCTTCGGACGTGACTTCAGTCTCGTACGCCGATCCCTATGACGTATCTCGACATGATTCCCACTATGAGACAGCCCGGCTTGTGAGTCATGGGCCAGTACACAAGGTGTTTCGACACAGGCCCCAGCCAGCCCGCCCTCAGAAGTACAGCATGCAACAATATGCTCTAGGTTACGAATATAGCATAATTAAGATATGTCCTTGTCTGGCGCATGTTATTTTTTACGCCAAACCACATAACTTATTTATATTACCTTTATCTACGAAACGAACACGCGCATGTTAACAACGCTTCTATAGTTTTGAAAATTCAGCATGCTTGTTGGAAACATGATTTTGGGGCCCCTTGAAAAAAAACGCTGTATTATGCTAAGTTTACACTATAAACCAAACCTTTTCGGTTAAATACTTTCGGTAGCCATGTTATATCTTGTTTACAGCTTAAACACGTTTGCGAGGTTACAAGACTGAATAAACGCAATGAACTCTAGCCTCAACAAATTTGGAACCTGAAATATACTATATTTAATCACAAACACATCCCAACATTCGTGACTTTTTAATTAAAAAGTTGATTTTAATTTAATGAGTGTAAAATGTCGGACCACAAAGCAGCCATATTTGTTACGTAGATCGTTACCCCAAGCAGCCAATAGGAGAGAAGCATCGAAGATATGTCGTTTGAAACTACATATGAGCTCAGTTTACTTTGAACGAGAAGAGACTGCGAGCTGAACTAGTTCGTGTAACCGCTCCATAAAGCTGAGAAGTAGTTCTGTATTCAGTGTCACCACGACCTTGCACGGCTGTAACTCAGAAAATACCTCCTGAATTCGTACAAGTGCATAGGCCTTCAGCTCATAATATCCCAAAATAAAACTTTAGGGTCACCTCTTAAAGTCCTATATAAAAGAAGACTACAATGTAAACCTTGCACGCCAGTTTGGTGCTGAGCAGAGGCGATGTACTTCTCGTCAAGCGTGGTAGGCCTACTCTAGCTCTTATTGCGCCACTCTTCCCACTCGTCAAACTTGGCAATTTGAAACCGGTACACCAATACTCTTAAGACAGTTATGGAAGGGATAGTTTACTCCTCTAACTGAGATGGTATTAGTAAGGAACCAAATTAATTCTGGTGAAAGCCTAACATTGCCGAACAACAACGACCTCTCTCCCCAAGCGCCAGAGACAATTAGACTCAATGCTAGACCAATATCTGCGGAAATTGTTCGTTTATCATCTGATGGCAGTGCGCTTTCTGACCTGTAATATAATAAACGTACTGTACTTGACGCATGTGTGTTGTAGCGTCACATATTTCTTCTTTTATCAACATTATTCTCAATATCTTCACCTATCAAAAGTACACGGACATGACACTATGCTTCCATCATCTTACAAATGCAGCACGCTTTCTAGGAACATGATATAAACTACTACAACGGGATATAGACTGCTGTTACTACAAAAATACCGCACGGATTCGTAAAATACAACACTAGCATGTGCTAGGATCGCTACTTAACGACCCTTGACAAAACAAGTAAAGTAAAAACACTGTATGCCAGTTTGGCGCGGGCCAATAGAAGCGAAGTGGTAACATTTGAGTGCGGCAAGTTGAGCCTTATAGCTCTCCTGTCACCGCGCATCTCATACGGAGGATTACATCCATCACATAAGCCTCTTAAGTGGGATTGTAACCTTTCAGCCAGGATGTATTGTTTTTGTCATAAATAAGGGAACATGTAAGAATATTTACGTTTTGCAAGTCGACATGTCTCAGGTTATCAACTATTTCACTTTGTAATCCACACGGCGCGGTAACGTAACTGCTGTCCTCTCTGTAGCGACTCGCGTAATGTTATCGCTTTTCCGTTGACAGATGTTTCCTGTTGTAAGATAATGAAGCCACTGAATTTAAAATATTTTCAAAAAATCTGTAAAAGTTTTATCTCTGTCATGTTTGAGCCAAACCAGTTCTTACACCCATCCAAACAGAAATTACCGAGGAAAAAACTGCGACCTCAAAATTATGAGTCAATGTGAGAGTACGAGTACCGGTTTCAAAGCGCGTCTGATGCCTGGGAACACAGCAGCGATAAGGGCCATAGAACCACGCTCGACAGGAAGCAGTGACCCTAACATTTTTATTTTGGACAGTAAGAAGTAAAGGCAAACGCACGCATTTCGTTTCGCACTTTACGAATCCATGTGATATATCCGGAGTTACAGTTGTCTAAAAATACGATCTTAGCAATTTTGAGACGCCCGAATATCATGTTTCTAACAAGCGTAGTTTAAAGTGTGTGTTATTTTCGTAGATAAACGTCGTAGGAATAAGTTAAGCGGTTTCGCGTGAAAAAGAATACGCTTGACACGTAACAACAACATCGCTATGCCAGCGAGGACATCTCTTAACATCCATCTCTTGTGGTTATG
The DNA here is from genome assembly GCA_003012365.1 of Medauroidea extradentata. Taxonomy (NCBI): domain Eukaryota; kingdom Metazoa; phylum Arthropoda; class Insecta; order Phasmatodea; family Phasmatidae; genus Medauroidea; species Medauroidea extradentata. The sequence goes on from PNEQ01055253.1 coordinate 40,025, forward strand.
CAGACTCTACTTCTAACATCATTATTGCTGGAAAATGTTGGGCTTCTCATGACCGAGACAGTACACTGCGATACTCTGTGTACAGTGCTGTAGGAAAATACACCATACACCAATACCGGACAACATGTGCGATTCTGTGAGAACATAGATCGTGTTTCCACGTCAAACCAACATATAACAGCAGGCTACATATAATGTTGCCAATATAACAATGAGGAGAAAAACTTTCTTTTCTCTCGAATAAACATTCTTATTGCCACAAACGGAAATTAATGATAAAAATCAAATCAGCTGTACAGCAATCTACGGTGTTATAATTATAGGTCTGGACACTAGCCTATCTAGCAATGCCACTAGTAGACTCCTTGATGACTGCAAGAGTCACTATCAATGTGGTGTTGTTTTAACAATGTAATATAGCGTTGTACTGACACGAATTGCTACTAGTAGTTACATTGATCGCAATTCTGAAACAACACCAGAGTGCCAGTGGCGCCAGTCAGACATATGAGGGTCAATCTTCAACTACAAGTGTCCAGACCTGTTCCTCTACGGTCGTGAACGTGATCTACGACCTTTTTGAACATACTTGAACACTGCAACACCATAGAACATGGTTAGATTTCGGGCCTGTGTTTGCTGTATAGTCCTCATATATATTCTTATCTGCCCTTTGTGTTTTTTGTGGATTAAATATATATATATATATATATATATATATATATATATATATATATATATATATACACCGTAAAAATTTAAAGAAGTATCATTAGTTGCTTGCAACAAAACAATTGTACGGACTTGGTTTACAGTGTTCATTATTATAAATTACTAAAACACGAATAAAAACAAGACTGAATTTATAAAATTAAAAATAAGGGCTCCAAAACATTTACGGGTGTACATACATCACAAAAAAATTTCCACAAATAAATTTGCTATGATTTTGTATAGTTACATCATAAATATAAAAAATAATTCAAACATTTAAGTTAGTGATGATACTTGATATGACCTAACTTACTGTTATTTTTTGCATCCAGTATTGCTATTAGATAATCAAGTCCTGAAATTGCAAAAAAAAAGTTTGTTATATTTATTTTTATGGTATTATTATTTGTTCTTACATATGTTCCAGAGTGAAGCCATGCACGAGACCGCAAACATTTTCAAGTAACTGACTATTTATGTCTGTATCAATATGATCGTAAAATATCCAGAACAACATTAAAGGATATTGGTTGTCATAATCTTTCAGTTATTTCCATAATTCCTGCAGGCATGTCAAAAGTAACCGTAATGTGAGCTAGGCCAGAGTCTGTCGTAATATATGGAACATAACAGCCAACTTCACAAACACATTTTTCTCCTTTATTTACCGAAACATAGAAGCAAACAGTGATAGTATGTACACAACATTGACGTTTTGCTACAGAATGTCTATGTATAAAAGAGAACACTCACTGACTGACATATCAAACTGCAGCCCAAACCACTGGATCTAGAATCGTGAAATTTTTTGTGGTTTTCCCGCAGGTCGTAGGCGAGCACTAAGAAGGAATATTTCTAAGTTCGACTTCTAAAGGGGTGAAAAGAAGTGAAATATATCTTCGAAGATACATTGATAGAACTTGAATCCGACGGCCTATCGTCGTAATTTTTAGTTTAATGGGATGCACATAAAAATGCATACTAGCCAATTTTAGAATTCTTCGAAATTCAACAAAAAGGGGTGAAAATGCCTTAAATATATTTCCGATTAACTATTGATATCTATCGAATACTTCGGGATAGAGAGTTAGTTTTCACTCCTAAATGTTACTTTCGTTAATACCAAACATAGGTTTAGGATTTTTCGAGATTCGACCTCCAAGCAGTAAAAAGGGGAGAAATGTTTTTTTTTTTCTGAATCGTCTATATCACTGTAACAAATGGACTGTCGTCGTTATTTTTACTTCAATAGGTTACGTATACAAATTACTATGACAGGACTCCAAGACGTATCAAAATTTGATAATTAAGGGGGTGGAAATACGTGAAATGTATTTTCAATTATTCCTCTATATATATCGAACCAATCGAGACATCAAAGTGTTCTTTGCTTTACATGGATGCATATGTAAATGTATAAAATACCATTTTAATATATTTTCCGAATTCAGCCACAAAGAGGTAAAAAAGGGTGAAATGTATTTTCCAATCACAACCAACATATATTGACCACATTGATTTTTTGTATAGCGACGTGATTTTTGTTTGATATTGATACTTACGCAAATACTTGAAAAGTAGTTTAATCAATTTTCGAAATTTCCCGCCTAAGGAGGTAAAAAGAGATGAATAGTGATGAAATAAGTTTTTATTTAATTTTCGATATATCGTGAACCCAGTGGGCTATTGTGTTTTTCATTTCCAAGAGATACCAGTAAAGTAGTCTAAAATGTGATTCGATTGTTTTCGGAAATTCAATATCTTATGAGGTGAAGAGACCTGGAATGTGTTTTAGATAAACCCTTGATATATCGAAGCCATCGAGATATTTCGTTTATTTTTACTTCAGGATGATTGTTAGGTAAATGCCCGCTGAAAGGTTTTTAGATTTTTCAAAATTCGAACTCTCAGTACTGTACAGGAGTGATATGTGTGTTTCAATGAATGGTCAATTTTTTTTTTCGACTGAAAGGGCTATCGTCGTGATTTTCACTTGGATACTTGTACAAATATTTAAGATGTGAAATTATGGTTTTTAAAAATTCGACACCTAAAGGGGTGAAAAGGCATAAAAATGTTTTGTATCAGCCGATGATACTTGTCTAACCAGTAGAGATATTAAGGTGTTGTTCGCGTCAGAATGTATCTAAGTACGTAAGAAAGCAATCCAAGATTGCTTATTTTATATTATTAGGAAGAAAACTTAGTTTATAAACTTACAAGGCAGACGATCAGAAAAGCAAGTAGGACCAGCGAGAGATACATTATACAGGAGTTACATTCTGCAGTTATAGTGAGTGAGAGATTGTTGGTCAGCGCTCAACATCGAGGTCTTGAGTGCTGAAGAGGGGTGACATGAGGTGAGTATGGAGCAGCGCTGGAATGAAAGGGCGGGGGGAACGGAAGATCCCCGAGAAAACCCGCCGACCAGCGGCATCGTCCGGTGCAATTCCCACATGCGCAAATCAAGAGACCGACCCCGCCCGAAATCGAACCCAGATTGCATTTGGCTGGGGGGGGGGAGGGGTGTGAACATTCGGCCACCGCGGCTCCGTCGCTGTTAGTGGCAGGGACAAACTTAAGTTTACACGTGGACAGCTATATCTACTTATTCTGCTGCAGAGTTAACTCAACTAGCAGATTTGTCATTCTAACACTTGATGACTGAACTACCAATATGGTATTCTTTTTCAGTTAAGATGTCGTAGCAGTGTTTCAGGCGCATTTATGCAACCCGCATTAACTCCATACAAATAAAGACTAATTCTACGTACTCTATAGCAATAAAAGTATTACAAATATCAACGTTATCTTCGCGCTTTATCAAAGACACAGCCGATATTAATAGAGCTGCGTTCTGCAAAATGAAGCATAACAAGCGGTTACATTAGCAACGTGATACTAAAAAAAGTTTCGTAATATTTGTAGCAACCATTAATTGTACTTGACTTCGACAAACACAGCAAAAATAAGAACTGCTCTGTCTCTTATAAAACGTGAAGATAATGTTGATATGTGTAATACTGTTATTGCTATAGAGTACGTAAAATTAGCCTTGATTTATATGGGGTTAATGCGGGTTGCATACGTGCGCCTGAAACACTGACATGGCATCTTAAGGCCTCGCTCTTTAGGTTTGCAGTGGTTTCGAAAAACATTTTATAACGAAAATTAATACATGTATTAAAAGTTCATTCTTACAGTTTTAACACTTACATATCATCGTTTGTATCCGAAATTTTCTGTTGTAATACACGAAAGAGATTTTTAGATTTTCGCCCCTGAATTATTACATAATTTGTTGTCAAAATAAGCCAAATGAAGCAAAATAATTTTTTTGTTAGTAAACAGTACATTATTTTTAAAAACGTTCTGGCGAAATTGTGTATCGTATGACTTTACATAGTCTTAAATTTTAGCATTTGGTTAACAAAATATTCAAGTTATTTGCAATTGTTATAAATATGTGAAAGATCATGGACTTAAGAGGACTGTGTACTTAGCCGTTGTACAATGTTGTGGCGTGTCACGCGAATACTTTTTACGTGAAACCGCCGAACGTATTTTTATTGTTGTTATCTGTGAAAAGAACACCCACTTGAAACTACGTATGCCACTTTTTGAAAATACAGTATGCTTGTTAGTAACATGATTTTTGGGCCTCTGGAAATGGCTAAAAACGGCTTTTTTTTAGACTGCTGTAGCTCTGAAAATACGACATGAATCCGTAAATTGCAAAATAAGGTGAGTGCATTGGTCTTCACTTCATACTATGCAAAAATAAAATGTTAGGCACCACTTAAAGTCCCACAGGTACAAGAGTTGTAGGAAAACATTACACGTCAGTTTAGCGCTGCGAATAGAGACCATGTGCCTATCGTCGAGAGTGGTACTATGGCTCTTATCACTACGCTGTTCCCGCGCGTCGAACGCGGAGATCTGAAGCAGGTACACAGTACTCTTAAAAGCAAATATTAACTGCTATGAGTAACCTCCACTTTGTGAAACCGTCAATGACTCCATACGACCACAGAATAAATACCGAACAACAGCGACAAGGCATCCTTTTTTTCGAAATAGTTTTCTCTTTGCACTGATATGGTTTCGGAGCTGGTTTCTTTCACGGAGCTGTTTAGTTCCACTGAAACTAAGTACATTATTTAAACATCTTGACGTGTACTTTTCACAAAGTGTACATACCTCTTAAAGGGTGCAACTTAAGGGCTACGTTTATTAGACATTGTTTCTTTCTTTTGGTGTGTATGACCTGTTCCTGCAATATGGCAAACTTTTTTTTCGAACATCCTGTATAATTAAAAAAAAAAATGAAACGACAAGTATGGAACAAAGTACATGGAAAGGGCGACAAGATGGACAAAAACAACGCGGACAGCACACATGAACACAGCGACAGAAATGTTTGTAGACAAACAACACAGACGATAATAGTACACCTAGAGGTGATGGTTTATCGTAGGAAAACTTGACTGAATATCGGGTTTCAACACACGTTCATATTATCAGAAGATTGTTGGCTTTAGCTTGTACGTGGAGCTGTTACCCCATTTGACTGAGCCTATAAGAATCCCGCTATTGTAATATTTTATGCCTGTTATTGGTCTGCAGACAGTTACGTTGTGCCAGAAGTATATCATCGAATCAAGTATGTTGCAAGAAACTAGTGTTTTCAAAGGTATGTTGGCACAGAACATTTTCGCGATATACCGTCATCTCTCATATAACTGTGGCTTTTTGCGACTGAGAAATATCCAACAAACACTTGCGTTTGTCAATCACCTCCATTGCAAACATCATTCAAAGATGACAGGGGCATGTGACATGCAGGCGTCCAGTAACTGCAGGGCGTAGTGCGTGTTGTCGTACAAGCGTTTTATTTTTACCTAGTAAATACAAGAGTACTTTCCTCGAAAATGTCACCATTACCGACAAAACTCAGATGCACTGTATGCTGCCAGAATTATTGGTTGTATTCTGTCAGTAAGACGCTGCTGGTGACATCTAACACCATTCTAGACCAGCTCCTCCTGCAAAGATGCGTTGACCAATCACAGCGACGTTAGCCACAAGTGCACTGAAGGTTGAGCTGTCATCCTCTACAGTCAAGCTATCTACGTTTACAGATCTAGTTAAGTCTATTTATTTACGTGTGTAGGATACTTATTCAAGTCTAGTACGCAGAAGATATACAATGTCACTTAATTCAGTCCTTAGATATGATGTAACACGTCCGCTCAGCTCAAGGTAGCGTTTCACTACTGTTTTTTCACCCTTATTGGGTTAGTCTCTATTGTCCTTAGATCACACATCTACACAATCAGAGATACAGGATGAAGACATGATGTGTCGTAAAGTAAATAATTAGCTCCAATCTAACATAACAACAACTACGGGAACTCACTATATTTACTACAAATAACAACGTACGTAAACTTTGACCGTTATGCGTGGCAGTCGCAGCAGACTTAAGAGAGCTCAGAATATAGTTGCGAGATGTTGTCACTGAGGACAATCGCTTGGTTAAAACGCATATATTCGGACATGAACGTGAGGAGTAGAGTAATAATGACTTGACCGGGTAGTAAACATAGTCATCAATGATGGTGAGTGAGCTCTGGCGTAGAAAGTTGGAAGCGACAGCTCGAGGCTCTTAGCCGCTTTCTTTATACTCAATACGAATGTTGACGGCATAGTCTATGTATTAGAAAATATTTAACATATTTAAGGTTAATATAGCCTGCACTAAACTGTAGTTCCTTTAACAGTTTATTGTATGATGCAATTTGTAACGTGTGTGTGAACAGTTGTGGGACATCACACACGCTGTGTCTTCAAGCTGTACATTTCTAACTGGACATGTTGAAGAGAGAAACAATGCTTCAAATAAATGATACCCAATATCGATACAAAACCTTCTGTATTATATACATCATGTTGGAATCTAGCAGTCAACTTTTCCCGCGAATTCCCAGTTTCTCTACTGATTACCAGTCACTTCTCACATATTTCATTTGTTAAACCTGCCACATCCGGACTAAGCAAACACCTCTGGTAGGCTCATCTGTGAATATTCGTAGCTTCTTATCTTTGCTATACACAGAGAGTAGTCTACATTATTTGCAGTAGTGTACTGTTCAGGACAGCGTCATAACAATGACTAGCGCCCCGCGGTGGAGTACTAATGGTATGAGATCTCATAAAGCGAGTTAGTACTACCAGCTGGTCTGTTATGACCTAGCGACGCTAGTATGCTTCTGGCACATCGTTGCACTGCTTCGTGGTCGAGATAGCGTTTTTGTGCGAGTGTCGAAACAAACGTTTGCTTGCAACGATAGTCGCAGTGCTTCTCTGAAGAAATATCTCGCATCCAAGTAAAATTTTATACAACCACCCTATGTACTATGGGTTACTGTGTAGAATAAAATTATTTAATATTAGTACAGTTCTGTATACTAGATATTGAATGATGACTTTGTTTACTAATGATTTTTTTATGAAAACTGGTAAGAGAAGAAATCTGGAATAAACTGACATAATGAGACCAGAAAATGAAGCTATTAGCACATCCAAATTAACCTAAAATAATCTCATTGGCCCAGAAATAAAATAAAATAATGTTTGCAATACATGTTAGTTAAGTGAGCAGTAGGAATGCTTTTAAAAATAACTAGATCTGGCGTCACCAATATACTACACAACTAGTACATAAATTAATTACATTGCTCCGGCTAGGTAACTCAGTAATATTCGGTAGAACTTAAAATACCTTTCTCCCAGGACTTCTGAGATTAGATTCTAAACCTACAGGAAAAATATACGTCAGAAACGATCGCCGATTCCATCGCTACATTACAAATTCTAGTGTCCAAAAATATTAATCAAAATGTATTATGTTCCTGCAGGATTAACTAACACAGGAGAATTAAGGTACTTGCTGCTAAAGTTATTATTTCTGTTACTCACAGCCTTTTAGTAACAGAAGGCGTCCCTTGGCGGCACCGACGCTATCTTGATCACCCAAAGTTAATGTAAAAATTGAAGCCGCAGGGTCTCTTCTTCAATACCCTGGCTTCCCTGACTTACTACTCGGCTGGGCATTTTCAAAACTATTCAAAATAGTTAGGATGGCGTCGGCTATCTCCCGGTTATCCGACGAGAGGAGTTTTGATCGCCATACCGTGTCGATGTCCCAGTCATAGATAAAAGCCCTCATCTCCACCCACGCACTCGCGATTATTGCCGCATTCAAAGCACCGCGCGCGAGCCGAAAAGGCTATTTGGGTCGGAGATTATCGGTGACGGTAAAAACAAATAAAAACAAATCATCCAAAATCGCGGTAACGCACTAAACTAACTCAAAACTAAACACGAAAACTAAAGGTAATTAATTACAAGAGTCTACAAAAATAAGTTAACAAAAATAATACTAGTGGATGTGTACTAACCTCCATAGAGAAACAAAGCTATATATCTGGGGCATTCATTAACTAACCAAAACGAATTAAAAACCTATAAATTACACTTATTTAACATGCCAATTACAAATTAGTTACAATCGAAATAAAAGAAAAAATTAAGAAATTACAGAACAAACATATTAAATTCTTCTACAGCCCAATGCTATAATATACGGAAATGTGTTGTTCTACTATGAAACATTTTCTCAGTTCACAGTTGACGTCATCATTGAAGTTAGCGTCACGCCGACCTAGTGAATAGTTAGGTAACAGCTTGTATGACTGTACCTCTTACCGCCTTACCGCTACGTGCTGTTGAAGATCCTTTCCAGAATGTAATAACTTGGCAGTGACACTGAAGATATTTTTGAAAGTAAGATACTGCACTGTATATTAAATATGTAATTTGAGTACGTGAAATATATATCCCACTTTGTACATTCATTTACAAAAACGTTTGAACACAATTGCAGCAATACTATCTCCCCTGAGTAATGTTAGTGCTTGTGGGACCAAAGTTGATAACAAAAACACTTACGAAGGGGAATAAAGACAAACACAAATAATTCACAGTGTTATAAACCAGGTACACATATCTGATTCAATCATAAACTAAGACAGGCAGGCCTTCACAAGCCGACCAAGGAATTATAATTGGAGGTGACGGTTTATTGCGGGAAAACTGAGTGTTTGCTGTATTTAAACACACGTTCAGCTTACCAGAAGATGACTGGCTTTGTCTTGTACTACGAGGCTGTTTCCCTGTTTCACTGAGCCAATAAGAATCCCGCTATTGTAATATTTGATGCCTATTATTGGTCTGCAGACAGCTACGTTGTGTCAGGTCCATATCGACGCCAGGGTCACTACGTCACAAACAATACACCAGAACTTCCAGATATGCTTGTCATATAACTGCTACACATCAGCCTTGACCACATGTTTCATGTGGAACTGTCGACATATTACAACCTCATGAAAGTAGTGATACAAAAAAAGTTCCTAACAACTGACTGGCGCTCTTAATAACACGGCTTAATAACAGTTAATAACTTAATATTCCTCATGTTAGCCAACTTGTACGCTAATATTAAAACGTATTGCATTACGTTCCTGAATTGTTGTAGTAAAGTGAATCGCGACGATAAAAACCACTTCAAAGGTAAGCCTTTCTACATCAACTTTAAATCTAACAATAAGAGAACAATTTTTTAAAATTATAACTGATTGAATTTACGGATACAGTGGTACATTATTAATCAATTACACTAAATGCTCAACGTATGTAGGTAACTAGTGCGATTATCGCAATGTTCGTTTATGACACTACACACTGCTGCATCAAGACACTTAAATATTACACACTTTAAATTGTATAAATTAAATATTTCTGAGTTGTTTTACGACTTTGCTTAAACTATGTATTAATAATAACATTTACTGACAGACACATAATGTAATTTATTTACTTGTAAATTATGAGATAAAATGACTAACTGGAATGTGATAGGGACAGATACGCCAGTTTTCTGTAACAGGGGTCGTCTAAATTTTGGAATAATCTGTCGTTCGTATACCGTAAAACGGGGCGATTAGAAGCACTGGGGCGAATAGAAACAAAATTAGAAATTAATGCCTAGCTGATACCTTTTGCTTAAAAAAATTATAATTACCCTACTATAAAACTACTGTTAGTAAACTGTTTTAACTTGTCTACCTAAAAACAGAATTATTAGAACAGTTTGTGTTTCTATTCACCTCAGTGTTTTAATCATCCCGTTTTACGGTACTTCAAACTAATTTGTAAAGTGTAAAAAATTTGTAACATTGGTATGAGACTGTTTCTTCGACAAAGTAATTATATTATCACTGTTACATTGGTCATTCCACTTTACGGAAAGTTTCCGTAATTTTGTCGTAGAATGTTATATTTGGGCCTCTTTTCACGTTCTCAGGCAGCGCGCTAGTTTGCTGCACAATCAGCGAAGTGTTTGCTTCCCGGTGGTTATTTACACACGATGAAACAAGGAAGTTGATATCGCTTTAAATGCAAAGCCCAGGTTAGCGTCTGCAACGAACGCAAAACTGCTTTGTGTCACGTTCCTAATACACACACGGGAAAAATATCGAAATAAATATGTTTTGATTAGGATAAGAACAATAAAGTTAAAATATTTGACACTGGTTTCTATAATTTTCCATCATTCAAACGGAAAACCCTTTGAAGAAAGACATTTAACGAATTCACCTAAGCTAAATTGTACCAATAAGAATCTGTTGCACAGGAGATATCTTTGGAGTACATGATCTACAATACTGAAGAACACTTTTATAGCGGGAATTGAGTGTCGCTGCAGGAAACTATGATCTGGTCTGAAACAATGTAGTCTAATAGTGAAACCATCTGAAGACAAGTTGTTTTATAGCACAGAGTTTAGTTTTTAGCATGATTATAATATCACAGCTAACTTTGCGCTCGTGTTTACACAGCGCGGAATTAAATAGGTTATTTCCAATATGTTCAAATAGCAGTAAAAGTTTATAGTGATTATGTTATACCATATCTTTTTTTTCTTTTTGTATGAACTGAAGCGGTAGATATAATATTCTACGTTACTAATGAATCCACCCGCAAAATAGTTCCACGATTCCCGTGGATTGCCTTATTTGGTTGTTTGTATAAAGAAAATGTTAAACTAAGCGTTGTTTAAACATAAACATTTTAAAGGAAAATTAAAAAAATAATTAATGCACCTATTATATAAACTTTCGCAAAACATCGTAATAAGGGCCGTCAATGTAGAACTACAATATTTTTAAAAATATAACTTATTTATAGAGCAAGGAAAATATTTGGAACAAAGCAACCGAGTGTGTAGTCGCATACAGTCATACAAACACGTAAGAGCTGAATCAACGAAACGTTTTGTTATCGGGTAGATTTTGTTGACCAAGAACGTCTGTCGAATACGTAGAACTTAACGTAACTACATATTATGTTGTATATATTTGTATGTATACATAAATTAGTTTAAATTCTTTTATTTTATTAAGTAGAACATTATGGCGGAGTGAAGTCAGCTGTTCTTGTAGGTGTATTGAGAAATGATGTTATGTGTGATATCCCACAGTCAAATTATACACGTTGACATGATAAAATATTATAAAAATTTTAACATCTTCAAATGAGGATAAGATGGCCGTTCTAAATATCACAATGTAATGAAATTGTTCTTAGTTTTTTTTTTTTTAATTAAGAAGCCACGTAATTACAAAATTGCTATTTGAAGATTGTGGGTAGCAAACATTTTAAAATAATATTGGTAGTTATTAGCAAACGCAAGTTGAAAAAATACTGTCAACTGCAGACGAACAAAATGTGCTGAGAGAGCAGGTAGAGTTTCTTGTTACTTTATCCACGTATCAATATGGCGGATGTTATTTTACCACTTCCTCTCAGGGCCTGACTGCCCTCGCCATAGAACATATAACACGTCACGCACAATGTGTATTGTAATCTGTGGATATAAGTATGGTGGCGGGGCAGGGGAGGTGGACAACAACAGCAGTAAGACAGGTAGCGTTGTGCAGTGTTGAACACTTGGTGCCAGTGTTTGTGCAGTGTGTTAGCGTCTGTAAGTGTCGGCGCAACCACTGACATTCCACCTCACCCTGCTGGCGGCCCGGTGCAAACATCGCCTCTGTTCCCGTCTTTAGGCTCAACTCTACCAAACACTCAGCTTTTATGAGTCTGTGAGGGAGGCTGCCCCCTCTCTGCTCCGAGCAACAACCGCCTAACTGACACTCCACACGGCTTCAGTTCGACAGTTCCACGAGGAAGTCTGTGTACTTTGTAGTTCTGTTACCTCGTGGCTGTCTCTTTTCTTCGACGATATCAGAGAGCATGCTCCTGTGACCGCGCAGGCAATCTTCTTGTATTTTTTGTTGTTTAGCCATAACATTTATCCAAATTGTATTGTCAAAATTTTCTCTCCGAGATAGCATAGGATATATTCTTGGTAAACTGCTTGACATAAATTGTATTGGAAGTTTTCATTAATTTGTTATGCAGAAAAATTGCAAGATAATTATAGGATAAGTTTAAAGACATCTGTTGCAATGATTCTAAATGACACATTAATGAAAAATCCCATTATAATTTATGTCAAGCAGTTTACCAAGAATATATCCTATGCTTTGTCGTAGAGAAAATTTTAATAATACAATTTGAATATATGTTTTTGCTCAAAATTTAAAATACAATAAAGTTTTCTGAACTTACCTTTAAGACACCGCATCAGTTAATACATTGAATTATTTAATTTTTCGCTGTTATGAAATTATGAGAAGGACAAAGTTAAATTTGGTTATAGAGTGAATTCTGTTTATCTTGTGCCGCATGGCGGTTAAATGTGTAACGTTTATTTAGGCCGCTATCTGTCCAGCAAATTAATAATATAAAAAAATTGCCGCACTGATGGCGGCCTCAGTACAGCTTACAATTTAAACTACGACGATTGTATTGGAGCACAAGATAAATAGAATTCACGCAACGATAGCGAATTTCAAATTTTTCCTTCTAATAATTGAATGAAAGCGAAGAATCAAATAATGCAATAAGGCGACTGACAACCTCGCGCGTGTCTAGCGAGCGCTAGAAGGTTTCCTCTGACAAAAGACTGTGCGCGCTGGCCACGTCTCCCAGACTCCTGTCGTACACTCCCTGGTGGCGAGAACGAGAGAGTGTTACATATAAAGTCACGTACATTCCTCGGTCTGCCGTCTGTGTTCGCGGCAACTCAGGTACGTCCACACACTGCTGACAACGAGGACGAAGTGCCTCTCCTAGAATCTCTCACCCAACCAATCACAGATCTGTGTGGGTGTCTGACAATACCCAACCCGACCTTTCCTTCATATACTGTATATTTAATATGACTATTCGAAATTAACATATATTTACATTGACGTATTTGAATGTATTTACACATTTTAAACCATTTATATATATTTTAAAAACAAAATTAGTATTACAGTACGCAACAAGAAATAGATGAAGCCATGACCCTTTGTTGCCCTACTTGTCTCTAACGTGACACTCTAGATTGTTGGCTATCCTACAGCTTCCCTCCCTTGTTGTGCTAAAGACAACTGGTCCTGTCACAATTCAACACTCCTTATCTAGCCCGTTACCTCTCACCAGTATGCACAACTGATTATAACATAATTAACATTAAGCAAATATATCTGGCTCCCTACGACTATTGTAACCTAATTTATTATATTTGAATTGTACAGGATATGCAGCTATCAATGGCTATATATATATATATATATATATGTGTGTGTGTGTGTGTGTGTGTGTGTGTGTGTGTGTGCACATTAGCTGCTACCCATGAATTCGCACGCTGAGTTTTCAATTTAATGCGATAATATTTCTGAAACAAGAAAGTTTTGAAAAATTCTAAATCGTTCTAAATGATGTTAAGGGTCTTAATAATCGTTTTAGAAACACTTCGAAAAAGGAAATTGCTTCATAATTTTTTTTTTGGTACAATGTTTTCTCTCTACCCCGTTTTGAACCTCACCGTTTTTAAACCTCACCGTTTTTAACCTCCCCGTTTTGAACCTCCCCGTTTTGAACCTCCCCGTTTTGAACCTCCCCGTTTTGAACCTACTAACCCTCCACCCCAACTTTTTTTTTTTTTTAGAATAACCGTTGTGTGCCCACGTACAAATTGTTAGCAGACAATACACAAGAGACGCGAGTGTGATGTCAATAAACATTAACAAAACAACAACGAATGGATAGGGAATGCACAGAACTAAATAAAACAGTGATAAGGAGAAGCTCGTAACAAGAATTATTTGAAATAGGTGTTTATCACGGCTTATTATATAATCAGTAGTAGTTCACGCTGGCCATAGTCCCTGGAATACAGAGCAACTTGTTAGAGGAATACATACGTCATCCTACAATGTACGGAGACCCGCTCAGCAGGCATGCTTGTGGGTTGCATACACATCGTCTGAGGTGAGCCTTCCTGTTCGTGCTAATCACGCTACATGCGTCACGTCACTTGAAGTGCTTCTAATATGCACAACAGTTTATTGCCAGTCGCACTTTATACGCTATGTCTTTATTTAACATTCCCAACACAGAACTGGCCACTAGTACGAGCATATATTTGTTATTGGACCGCTGTGCTGAGGGGCGTGGCCAGCTGCTCAAGCACCAACAGCGACAACGGTTACTAAGGCGTATGGAATGGTACGATGAGCGGACAACTGAAATACTCAATCGTCAATCAAATCTGAACTACTCATCAAAATTCGACGAGGTTTTTTTTTTTTCCGAGTAGATATTTTTATCAGCGGACGTTTATTTACATAGCGCTATGCGGTAGTATGCTTTACTTTAGAGTAAGAAATTAAAAACTGTTTTTAGAAAAATAAGGACTTGAGACCACAAAATATATGAAAATGGAAAACTATATTTTTTCTTTTTACAATTTTTAATATGATGTTATCTAGGCCTCTCTGATAACCGAATTTCAATAAATACTCGAGTTTTGATTTAAAAATAATTTTACTATAAGAAAATCTCTGCGAGAGAGTTTAACGGATTTTAAAATTGTTTTCAAACGAAAACCTGAGTATTTATGACATTCGATTATTATAGAGGCCTAAATATGTTATCGGCAGCGTATGTTCGTGTAGAGGCGTCACTTGCTGGACTGAACCAACCAGAACAAGGTACCTGCGACACCGCTTGTCTGTCATTGGTGGATACAGTCCCAAACACAGAGTTTAAAATATCCTATCACTGATCACTAAGCACATGTACACGTAAGACATTGCAACAAATGGGTGCAAAATTTTTCGCAAAAATACTGAATCCCTAATAATCGGCTGAGCTTTAAATTCAGTGGAGTTTATTGGTTCAGGTAGGTCATTAGGGAATATGAGCGCAACACGGTTAAATTATCACATTTGAGGTATTACTGGAACGCTTAAAATTAAATGTCATCTGTAATAGTTCATCGTTCAAGTTTTGCATTTATACTAGTTTACTGTTACCACCATGATATATTTGGAAGAAAACACAATATGAATATCTACACATTTTGTGCAATATTTTGGTAACTATTTTAATGAAATAAATTTTTAATATTTTGAAAGTCCACTATCCGCGCTTCCAATTCTGTAGTGTTTATACTCGTAGGTGTGCAATTGTTAAGATTGCACGACATTTGTAGTATAGGCCTTTTTCTACATTACAGGAATTACTGAGCCTATTAAAATAAATTATAATATTATATGGTTATTCATTATCTAAATTCTTAGATCTCTATTGTAAGATACATTTTAGCAAATCGGATAAATATATAAATGAATGTTTTATGCCATACTAGACGGGAAACTGGTGGGATATTACATCGGCAACATATCAGTAACCATCCGCAATTTCTCAAATGTTAGCTCTGCCCTACTTTTCCCTTCTGTCGCGGCGAGAAATAAGTTAGACGTAAACAAATAAAGGCTTAACGATACTTCAACAAACTATCCATGCAACCCTGCAGAATACACGCGTAAATAATCACGTATACGACTTCACGATAGACTACATATTAAGTCCAGACTTGGGAGCCAATTAGTCCTTGATTGACGGATTCTGACACAGAATCTTTCACATCTTCAAAGCACATGACTCGCGCCACATAATTCTGAGCAATGTACAAAAACTGGAGGTGGCAAGTAAGTCCGATTTTCTCAAACGTCTGTCCTTGGGACATAAAAACTTTCATCCCTTATTTTACCAGTTTAGGGTATCAATTTCCGAAAACGTTGATACAACGTATTTTAATTTCTAAACATAAACCTAAATACCTATACCCATACTTATAACTTAAAAATGGCGAATTTCCATACATTTGTCCCACATGTAACTCCCATAGGGGAAGAATTCCCAAACAATCCTTCCTTGGTGTTCACCTGCGAAATATCAGGAACTCGAGTGCAACATTTAATTCTTCTGGACATACCGGTCTAAGCTTTGCTTTGTCAGTCAGTCAGTGATAGAGTGTATTAAGTAGATTTCGGAAGTAGTTTAACAGATTCAGACCAAATTATATTTTTTTGTAAACAGCCACTTAAGCAGTGAGCAAACAAGGACGTATGAACTTGCAGACACACCACTACATAGGCCTATATAAAGTTTTATGGCTACATCTTGGAAACTTCTCGGCTGTTTCTCGCCTAACTCGGCATGTAGGTATGCCTTTGAAGTAAGCCTTCCAAATCGCAGAACATTAATGTCTAATAGGCAAAGTTTGAAAATTGAGACCATATAAATATTAAAAGCTGTTTGTAATGTAATACGTGTTTAAAAGCTGTTAGGTAGCCAGAATGTGTTAATATATGTGTTAAATGCAGTGAGATGTGGCCTTTTTCGGCCGCCACCTTACAAAATATCTCTGCATTAAGATATTTTTCCCGTAACTACCTGGGGAATTATTACAGTGATTTCTGCCATATTGAGCACCTAGGCAATACGTGTAACAACTCATGTATGGCGCATTGCTGTGTGCATCTCGTCCCTATTTATTGCAGCTTCTGTTGAATCCTAGTTTGTGTATTATTATGTCTGGCGTTACTGGTAGAGATTTATTGCACTGTCCACTGTCCAGTAAAAAAAAAGTCGTCTTACGTGTTATTAGGTTCTGGTATTCGTCTTTAACAGAAAAAAATATATGTAAGATACTGATACCCGAAAATTGCATCCTAGGTTAGTCATTCCCAGAAGAGTTAAAACGTTTTCAATTAACAGTTACTGCTCCACGAAATATTCGTAGTCACAAATCATGCTGTTAAGGGCTTGTTCCCGAGTTTTTTCAGACTGGTGCCAATAATCCAAATATTTTTTAACCAAAAGTTTTAAAAAAATTTGAGTCAATGTGCAATCAGACGATGCACAATACTGTGGACGCGTTTTTTAAAATAATGCTCCATTCGCCAGCAAAAAAATAATTTCCTTCATTTTTGCTTATTTTCACGACGAAAAACATGGTACTTTGGGTAATGAAATCTAAAAAAAAATTCAATATAATTCTACAAAAAAAATTCATCTACAAATTATAACATATAAATGTCAAAACTGTGCAGCGATATTTTGATATGAGTATTAGGTAGCAATAAAAAAAAATTTCGAAATCACTGCAAAACTCCGTAACAAGGCCTTAAGGGGCAATTTCCCGAAATAATGCTTTTTGCAAATTGTGGATGTAGAGGTGAGTAGATTGTTTTCAAATATTATTCTCGAATATTTCTGCATAAACCAACGATATTTAAAGTATACTGGGGAAGAGGCTGAGCGATTTAGTGATTATTTCTGATAACTCTTCATAATATCTGTTTACAATCAGTTTGTATCACTACGCTGCATATCAACTATCTTTTCAATACCTCGTTCATATATTGTTTATTTAAACTTTGTTAGTTGTAGGCTACAGTGAAATCTCACTACATATACATGTATAAAAAATAGTAATTATATTCGTAGAACGAAAGTCAGTCGGAGGATAAAGGCTTTCTTTACTGTCCCATGCGCCCCTGTAGCTCGTACGATAACAATAATAAAGAAAACTTCCTTATATCGCTTCACATATACTACGTTTAGAGTAACAACTCAATCCGGACTGAACTAGCTGTGGACTGAAGAATCAAGATTCAAATGTTACTATAAGCACGTTCCTGTATACTGGACTGAAGCAGGAATGGAGTGAGTAATCCAGTCCAGTCAGCGAGGTGGACTGGACTGTACAATCCGGATTGAAACGTTTATTTTAAACACCCATAGGATTGAACCACGGTCGTACAAGAACAGGTCTGGACACTCGCCTATCTAACAATGTATTTTGCTTGACCCCCTTGTTTTTTGGTTGCAGTTCGTCAAGTTGCCGAGAATGTCGTACTTTTTGGCGCTGTTTTCCGGGCGGTCGGACTCAAACTCCGCCCACTTTTTTCCATTGTTAAATTTATAAAGTAAATAAAGATTGCTAGAGCCTTTTCTTAAATTTGTTAGTGAAGAAACTATTACATAAAGTGATAAAAAATACGATTTGATACATTGTTTATCTTAGTGGGATGGAAATGGCGGAGTTTGAGTCCGACCGCCATAACTGAAGCGCCAATAAAACACAATATTCTTGGTAACTTGGTGAACTACAGCCAAACAACACGGGGGTCAAGTATCCAGGCGAGTGTCCAGACCTGTTCTTCTACAGCCGTGGACTGAACTGAGCGAAACCGAAGCGGTCGCCATATTGAATCGTTTGTTTGGTTATTTAAGAGGTTAGAATTGTCCTGTGCTAGATAAATACAACTGTTTCATGTTATATAAATAATTGGAAGTGCCAAATATATCAAAATAAATATCTCTACAGACAAATATTTGCATCTGGATTTACTGACAGTCAGTTGTTCTATAGTTCAGGGTTTTCAAATAGATGTCTCTAGTCACAGAATCAGTCCATTTTTACATGTCAATCTGGATCGAAATTTTTACTGGAAACACATATATAGATGACTTATTCTGTGGTACAACCACTCGTATGCACTTCACAGGCCTTCAAATTGTAATCTCAGTGCTTTTACTAGACAAACTACTTGACCAGATCTCCTCGAGAAATTCTGAACTGTACTGCAAAGCAGCGTGCAAACAATTGGTAACGGTAACCAAAAAAATTACAATTATATTTTATTTTGTTCACAGAAACCTACATTAGATTAGATTAAAATACCATAAAGTTTATGTAACACACAGTAATATATTTTATTTGCTACTTATTCAAGGCTGTTATCTTTAAATAATAAAAACGTGTATGTACATTTTGTAACCCGCTATGAACCGTACAAGTGAAGCAAGTATTGTTGAAGTTCAATTATACGCAATCACGCTAGACTGGACAGAAATGTGAAGAGAGATAGCTGTGAGAATGTCAGCGTGCATTAGACAAGGCACGTTAATAGCCCAGCAAGCAAGCACATCAGGTCGCAGGCGTACCACTCTACCCACATCAACACAACCCAGCAGCTTGGAGGAGCGCCCTGACTTCGCTTTATGAGTAATTTACCGCAGCTTGGTCCAGGTGTGGGCCGCCTCAGAACTACAACGACACAAGGTGCAGGTACAACACACACCTAGCCCTGCTTTTAAGATGGCCGTTATATTGGTACATTTTATTCCCCCCTCCCTTTTAAAGTATGATAAGAAAAGTGTAAAATTTGCGATTATAGCGTTAATTACATCTACCTTGCCTGCAGTACAATCGTTACATGCGAAGTTTAGGCGTGTATTTAGGCTGCAATAATACCAGCAATTTTGTATATTCCTAACTTGCTGGATTAACTGCGGCCTAAATATTCGTTACAAGTACATCTATGAAGCTTGTACTCCAGTGCAAGGTTAATGTAATACATCCTAGAAACGCACATTTTACGTTTTTCTTCTCAGAATTAAAAAAAAAATTAACTCAATACTACGACTGCTACCTCACCTCAAGCGGAATGAAGCATGACCTATGTAACTATATATATTATTCCCGCTACAAGCAGTTCAGAAGACGTAGATATATTTGACACATTTCATGCTGTAAATGTTGATATACTTCGCCCTTTAACACTGTTATATTACATATTTATATCATGTTATCTGCCATTGGTTTAAATGTGAGAAATATTGTGTTATTGCTTATCTTCCAACAAATTTCATATAATAGGGAAGAATGTTATTACCTAACACTATAAACACGTATAGTAACCTAGCAGTTAGAACATGGAACGTCAAAAATTTTGATACGCCTTAGGGTCCAGCATCAGTCGCCATATTGAATAATTTTATTTTTCTCGCTTATGAAATTATGAGAAGAAAAATGAGAACATTTGCTATTATAATATTAATTACATTTATCTTGCGCTACAATAAAAGCATCGCAGTTGAACTTTTGATGTACATTGAAACCGCTTTATGTCTAGCAAATTCAGAATGTAAAAAAAATTGCTGTACTGGTTACGCCTTAAATATACGTTAAAAGTTCAACTGCGATGATTTTACTGTAGCACAAGGTAAATAGAATTTATATTATAAAAGCAATTTCATATTTTCCTTCCCAGAATTTCATAAGAACAAAAAATAAAATAATTCAATATGGCAACTGATGCCGGATCTTAAGGAATGCTTGTGGCAGGGAAAAGTTTGTAAATTACCGAGCCCTCCCCGTTATTTTAACTAACATTGTGTTCGCCTTTAATCTGTTCTACTAATTTACGCTGTGTTTTACGTATCGACAAGACAATGACAAGTTGCATACATTGTCTACATTGGTATTATAATCTATTATTGCTTTTATTATTTCTATCATTGCCCGCAGAAATATATATTTTCCCCTGATGGTTACTAGCTGAAAACTAACAAAGTTAGATAACAGTGTGATAATGCTCAACAGGGTATATACATCTGCACCGTGTTGTATGGGAAATGTACTTAAACCTGCTGGTATGAAACTTGCGACTACAATTAAAGCAAATACATTATAAACCAGTATCGGCCAGCTTGTTAAGTTCTGCGAGATCACTGATTCTTGTGCTTTCTCGTCAAGCCAAATATAACAGCATACTTAATTTTATTTATTATCACACTTCGCTGCAAACATAACAACGTGGAGGAAAATTTTCTTTTCTCGACGAATAAACATCTTCTTTTCCAGCACCGAGAATAAACAACTAAAATGTGTTTTAATAATAGTAAAGGTGTACTGCACATGCCTGTACCTTTTAAAGTATTCTGCGCCAAGAGTTAGGTAGGCCTACCTTAAATACACAGTAAACACTCACATTTTCGCTATTTCCGGCCGCTAGAAAGTATGCTTCAATGAGTAGGGGTGAACTTAAAGTGGGCCTACACGTATGGCGTTCTTTGAATGATATTCCTAAGGTGACATCACACATGTGCGACGAGCAATTTTTGAATATTCTGGTAACTGCACGTCGCTGACGGCATGGACAGGCAGCAACATTAATTTATTCAAAAGTTCAAACTCATGCTGCTGGGTAATTGTTGCACACTTCTCTTTGTTATTAGCATAGAGTTGTCCGGTATTAGGCTCTCCATTTTGAATAGAGAATTCTACGTTTGCGGGTAATGACACTACATATTTCTTTCACATATTCACTAAAGGAAAATTTTTGTAGGAAGTCTTCCTTGCAAAATAATTTTGTAGCAACAAAAAAAAAATTGTGGTGACCACAACATTTCAGTGGTGTCAACAAGCAGTTTTAGTGGTGACCACAAAATAAATTTTGCAGGAAAACAGCCACAAAATATTTTGTTAACTGCCACAATGTTTTCCCGTGTTCAGTACGCAATATACTCTCACAAGTTGCTCCATTGTCCGTCCATCTTTGAGCACAAGTAAGCTCCGGACCACATATACGTGCCGTACTTCATGCGTGACGTCATAGTAGTATGAAAAGTTTCTGTAAACGTACCGATGTGTCTGCAGTAGATATTTGTTTTGTGAAAGTCTGTTGTTTATATGATACTTTTCCCTCTTCGTTTTAAAGACAGTTGTAAATATTAGTATTAACTATCATAGCATATCGCACTATGGTAAAATATTATTGTTGCATTAAAATGTAAGTCATAGACAATTTTTTTAATCCGATTCTATTATTGATGATATGTAAACACGTTTTCATTGCATTGTCACACATTTTTACACCGAAACCCCCGCTTCTTGCATGGAACATGTCACCAAGCTACAAAACTATGAACATAACCGAGGTGTCTGAGGGTGGTTACGGGACAATATGGGAATCTAGGGGGCACTAACTTTGACGTCACACGGCCAAGGGAACCAATAAGCGTGCAGTGACGCACGACACAACTTGGACACGCTCGTTTATTGGTTGCATCAGCCTTTAGACACAGAATATTCCTGATCTGCTACTGCTATATACTGTGGTACTGTCTAGGTCTTGTTAAGGTTTATTGTAGTACACGTTAGGAAGGTAATGGAGAACTGCTTCCTTCGGGAATGTACGGTTTTGCATCCGAAGTTCTCTCCACGACATGAAGGCCAGCATGAACTAACCTCATCAACGATATCAGCACTATTAGCGGCAGAAACTGTCCCTTAACAAACTCGTCCATCAAGGATGTTACCGATGTTGGGGGGGGGGGGTGAGGAGTTGGCGCAGTCCCCTCTTATCTTACGGAAGCTGCTTAAGAGTACGTGGTAGATAAATAAACGCTGAAATCATCAATTGATTTCTACGCTTTTTTAGAAGACAATATGGATAAAATATTCATTTACAATCCTAGATAATGGTATTTGTCAAATTTATGAGTAAATATTTATCCAGAATTACTAATTCGTTACGCGTGATGTCTTGCGCCGCAGTTAAATGCACGAGGTTCCGGCGTCAGAGATTGTGCCTCAGAAGTTCGTAACACTGGAAACAATTTTGTTTAAAACGTTGACTAAAACTATTGTCTAGGATTGCTATTGTTTAATTTTCGCAAATTGTCTTCAAGTAACCTACAGTTATACATTAATGCTTTTAGCGTTGAATTATGTGCCACGCCCTCTTAAGACGCCCGCCTACTGGCTGTGTGTTTGTGTGAGTGAGGGACGACGCCAAGGGCGATGTTAACTCACTCATCTAGTGCGGTATCACTTCTAACGCAAGACACAAACTGGGTGCAGGGGTATCGTAGATCACTCGTCTGACTGACACTTTCAGCCTTTTAATTGGTGAAAAGTTTTAACCAAAATCCACTGTATGTTCCTAGAATAGTTTCACACGAATCCCGTGAGTAGTTTTCCAGATATGAGATGTTGAAAAAGCAGTTTTTAGCCACTTTGAGGAGCTCCGAAATGAATATTTTTGGCGCGATGCTTTGAAACGACTCTTAAGGCTTCGTTCGGAGTGTATTTTCTTTCGTACATAGACACATTGGGCAGATGTGGAGTAGTTTCTTTAAATAAATGAGTATTTACGAACACGCAGCAACGCATTTGAAGCGCGTGGAAGGTGAGGCCCTTGAATCACGCCATTTTGCAACTTGAACAGCACTGAGATGGCTGACGGCACGTCAGTGTTCGTCATATCCAGTGTTTGATAGACTCGGAAACACTGTCAGAGAGAGAGAGAGAGACATATGAACAGACCTTGTATGCTACGTCCTTAACCTAACCTTCAATTATAAGAGCTTTCATTCATGTTTTCCTACACATTATAATTCCCGTATGGTTGTGGAGAAAGTATTAATAAACTCTCGTCACTAACGTCACACGTAAGTATAGTGTGAAGTACTGCGGTATTTAAAACGAACATTTCACGAGTCTTGCCCCACACAAGCGTGGAATTTATTCACGAATTCATTTCCGTAAATGGTTCCGGAAAAACGATTTGTATTTTTCTCTAAAAGCGTTCAATCTCACTATACACAAAATTTTTAGTTTTTGAATATGTGTCCAACACAAGCAGGCACCTATTATTTTATAATTTGTTTTCCCAAAAATTTTGTTGACGTTACGCAAAAAGAGAAAGCCATGAAATTAATTTTTTATAATTTTTTCCCCAATTCTCAAGTAGTTTACTCTGATACAGCCCCATGAATTGAAATTATATAAAAGTAGGTGTATTGAATGTTGCGCCAACGTCAGTTGTTATTGGCACATGTCCTCTGAGTGGTTGTCAGCAGCCTTTGTAGCCTCGCACGAGGTGTCAGCTGGAAACTATCCTCTATTACCATCTGTGGTCGTCAGTGGTAGCGGGACTATAGCTGACGTTACTGAAATGACTGGGCAGTGTTTCTCATCAGTAACGGTCTGGCCAACAGTCTCTAGGCGTGGACCACGGTCGTAGAAGAACAGGTCTGGACACCCGCCTATCTACCAATGTATTTTGCTTGACCCCTTGTTGTTTGGCTGTAGTTCGTCAAGTTACCGAGAATGTCGTACTTTTTGGCGCTGTTTTCCGGGCGGTCGGACTCAAACTCCGTCCACTTTTTTCTATTGTTAAATTTATAAAGTAAATAAAGATTGCTGGAGCCTTTTCTTAAAATTGTGAGCGAAGAAAGTATTTCGTAAATTGATAAAAATACGTTTTGATAAATTGTTTATTTTAGCGGAAAGGAAGTGGGCGGAGTTTAGTCCGACCGCCGTAACATCAGCGCCAATAAAACTCAATATTCTCGGTAACTTGGTGAACTACAGCCAAACAACAAGGGGGTCAAATATCCAGGCGAGTGTCCAGACCTGTTCTTCTACGACCGTGGCGTGGACTCATGGAGTAGATAACCTCTGTCATCTGGAGCGAGTCACACTATAATGGGGAAATGTACATACGTATACATAGTGGAACTTCACGTGCATCAGTACTGGTAAACTGACGAGAGTTTATATCCCTGGAACTGATAAACCAAGGCTGCAGTTTCAAAAATAACCCATAACTTCAAGAATATCCTGCAAGGAAACATATTTCTCTATCGAACCAGGAACTCCATCAATAACAAGGCAGATGCTCATGTGGCTACAAGGACGCATTTGACGTGTTCGAGGCTAAGAACTGATGAATGCTGCGAGCGACACAGCACGTGACCCCCTCCTCACTCTAGCCTCTAGGTGCAAGTGCAGTCTTCTCACCCACAACTAGTCTATGAGACTTTCAGTGCTGACCCTGTCATGTGATCAAATTATATTAAATATGAGGATGTATTTATTGTACATGCGTATAAGTTTTAAAATATCCTGCATAAAGATATTCACGCCTAAAACGAGCCGCAGACACATAGATTTTTGCTATTTTTAGCAGATAGGAAATTATCTTTAAAGATTACTGGGTGACCTGAAAAGGGAATACAAGCATGTGTATCTGAATGCTATTCCTAAGCAGACAACACACACGTACGTGAAACCGTTTTCAAATAAACGTGTACCTGCCGCAGGTCTGTACATCGCTCAGCGGCCACGAAAGAGTCCACTTTAACTTATGTGTCTACTTAAGAACGTACCTCGCCATCAATAGCACGTTTATATTGTTGAGTGTCATCGTGATGGTAGGTAAATGTAGTGACTTCTTACTGACAGCAAGTGTATTTCAAACAAAACGAAAGGATCAGGAATAAGCAACAGAAAGTAGAGCGGTTAAAGCCTATTAAACTATCCTAGAATTCATCTGAAATGATATAGTGTAACTATGTTGAACAGACGTTGTATTCATAGTATAACTACTCCAAAAATTTGACAGAAACTTTGTCCTTGTTGAGTAGTTAGGTCTTACACGAGGTATATATTATATTTAATATAACTTCAGAAAACATTTGACAGTTGCTTATGGTCAATTACTGCAAATACTTTCCGAAGTATTACTCAATGTATAACGCAATTTACAGTAGAAATGGTGTAATGGATATCTCAGGTTCATTTTAGAATTCAAAATGTCTAGAATTGTGACACATATGACTAAATATGAACAGTTATTCCCATAAGTAGTGAAGTGATAGGAAATGACAGTTGTATTGTTGCTCGTGACGAGCGAAAGTTGTGCGAGGCACACGAGAGTGCTTGAGAGAGGTAGATGGGTACTCCAGGGTCAGTGGCGATGTTATCTATCCCGCCAGTTAACCCCGGTCTACAGATAGGCGATCAGGAAACAATAAGAATGCGAGTGGCCAGAGCCCAGGGCTAGATTTACGACTGCGCGCCTCGCCTGGTAATTAGTCACGGGGCGGGTATCTGCGCCCAGGGTGAGACCTGAGTAGAAGATGAGGAGAGTCCATCTACCTCGCCACACTCTGCCGCCATCATGTTCTCACTCTGGCTGTGCCACACTGACGTGCTGACTCGAGATGCATGGTACACGGCCATCTTTGCTTTACAGTAGTTACCCGACACAAGCAGCGAGGCGTATCAACACGTCTGACATTTCATTCCCTAAATGTTAGTGCACGGCACTTGATTACTTTCATCTGACACTTGTCGGAGTATAAGAAGTAACAACATTGCCATTGTCATCCAACACATATGATAATATGGATGCGATCTATTATCTAACAATGTAAAAAGGCGTAGTAGACCAGCATTTAGAGCACGAAATGTCAAAAATATTAATACGTCTTCAAATTTGCTTGCAGCGGGAAAACTACTGCGAAATAAAGATGTAGGTTCGCCATGCAATTTCAGTACTTGATGGCGGGACAGCCGTGCTGCTGACTCACTGTCCCGCTATCGAAATACTGAAGAACTGTACAAAACATCTTGTACAATGATTGCCTGAACCGCAAAGTGTGCAGCTGTTTCACAGTCCCCGCAGTCTATTGCAAGCTTCATTTCTTACCAAAACAGTGTTGTGCGTTGATTTATGTAAGTGCATCGTGTCAGATAACACAATGCAAACACGGGAAGCCCGTATGGAGAATGCTTCCATAAACAAGGTTGTCAATATTTCTCTATATTTCGCGATATACTGTACCGAATATTTTGACCGTATAGAGGATGATTGTAAAAACTACATCCGATAAACACCAACGTAGAAGGAAATAATATTTATTGAGTGATCTAGTCAGTTAAACATTGCTTAGAATGGGGGAAATTCCTATTTTTTATATTTTTATTTAAAAGTGGGTTTAATTTAATGAACAACGGTACCATACTTTCTTTCATTGCGTCTGTGTAACTCCAGAAAAACGTACGTTAAATACAATGAGCAGTCTGTTTTGCGCGGCAAAAACGTAAACCGTCATGTTGATGTCTCTGTGACGTCACGATACTGTACATTTTAATGTACATAACACACAACCGACAGCAACATACGTTCAAGTCGTGAAATTGTGTTAAATAAAGTAGTTTATGCGATAAAATCTAGTATGGCTTGAATTCCGAAGATTATAAATGTATAGTAGTTCGCTTGGGCAGCAATAAAATGCAATTTACTCGGAATAAAATCTTAACTTGAGCGACGTCTGATAAATTAAGGCGGACTGCATGGTTTAAGCTTCAAGTTGATGCCTAATTGTCTGCTATTAACGACAAAAATACAGTATTCGTATGTAACGCTGTATTTTGTACAACATGACATGGTTTACAAAAAATAAATAATGTTGCGTGTTGGCCGGCAGCAGGCACATTACATCATGCTGGGTGGTCAGCCCTGTGAGTCAACCAGTGATGTCATGGGTTTTCGCAGCTATGTCGCAACTCCCGAGAGACGTCATTGTGATTCCCCGATGATGCCAGTGCGAATACGTGACTATCAACAGTCATGTGTGAGGTAGTGTCTATTTTTACACCACAGGTCACCATGTTTCATCAGCCATTGACGTCACTGTAGGGGCCTTATAAAAGCCTCGCTACTGTGCAACATGAGTCAGTCTGGTGCGGAGTCGGGAGGTGAGAGTCTTGTGACAGTCTTGTGGAGTCGGGAGGTGAGAGTCTTGTGGAGTTTTGTGGAGTCTTGTGATAGTCTTGTAGTGAGTCGTGAAGATGAAGTGAGACCGAGAGTGGTGTGAGGCAGCGCCCTTAGGGGCGGCGTTGCCACTGGGGCGACGATGGATGACGTGAGAAGTGACAGACCGAGAGGAGACATTGACGGCGGCGAAGAGGTGAAGAGAACCCAGCGTCTTGGGGGCGGTATCACGACGGCATCGAGGCTGATGTAACATCGGCGGAACTGACAAGGTGTGGCATCACGAGGATGGCAACACTGCAGCAATGGTCGGTGTAGAGGCTGAGTAGCATCAGCGCTCTGCAGAAGGGACACACAACACTCAGGTGTTGTGCCGGCGCGACTGAGCTGACGAGGTGTGGCATCTCGAGGATGACAACACGGCAGCGGTGGTTGGTGTCGATGCTGTGTGACGCCAGCGAGCTGCAGGAAGGACGAACAACACTTGTGGTGTTGTGTTGGAGTGCTGCAGAGGTGGTGAGCTGTGGAGAACAACACTGACGGTGTTGTGTCGAGGAGGACTGTAACTGGCTACTTGAGGAGACTGTCTACCTGGTGAGTCAAGAGAAGGAGTGCTTCGAGAGTTCGCTATTGGTCCTGCTCGGAGGAGGTGCTAAGCTTCTGCAGAGAGGCTGGTGAGGACATCTTGGTGATGTCAGGAAGACGTCTTGGTGAAGCCGGGGTCTACTGCGAGGCTACAGGCACATACCTTCGGAGCAGTACTGGGTGAGACAAGAGGGCTTCTGCTGCGGGTCGACAGGTGAAGAAGGAGGTGCGCAACGGGAGTCGAACCGAAGACCTCAAGAATGAAGATAGCAGTGCACTCTGGGTGCTGCACTGTACATGGTGAGCCATCCTCCCTTAGGACTGTTAAGGTTGCACATTGTAACTGTTTGAGAGACTGTTGATTGGATATATGAACGAATTTGATTGTAATTTGTACCCTTTAATTGATTAATGGTAAATATTCTTGTGCTTTAATTGTCAAAGTTAATTAACGTTCTGTGGTATGGTACTAATTGTGTGCATAATAAATTGTGTTGGGAGAGTTATAGTTTATTACTGTTTTGTGTTTTTCGTAGCTTTGTGAGCTATTAAATCCAGTACTTAATTTAACTCTTTTATTTATAATTATAAGACCTCTATTCCAAAAGAACTCATGGGAATTGCCCACATGAAAAGTTTGTGCTCCAAACTTGTAACAATAAGTTATTTTAAGTAAATATTGCAGTCAATAGCGTGCTGTTTGCTACAAAATCTCTGCAACTGTAGTGTTTTGGTTGTTTCACTGGCTGTGATGTCATTAGCCAACAGGCGAGCTCAAGGCACCTGTGATTGGTCGATAATTCGAGGAGTGGGCGGGGTCTTGAGAAACTTGCCCCGAGATTGTAGCACAGCTGTCTAAATGCTGTTCACGAGAAACGTAAAAATAAAATTACTGAGAGAAAAAAAACGTACTTGAAATACAATAATTGATCTGCTATATTATTTTTCTGACTCATACAACCAGAATGTTCGATCATAGTCAGTGCCAGGATTTGTTAAACGCATTCTAAATATGAGCTCGATAGGTTCGCTTTTAGTACGCATGTGAACTTCATTCCTCTGACCTTTCAAACCTAAACTTATGATTATATATCGGATCTGAAACATTAAACTGAATTCGTAGTAAGTTATTATATCTCTGGAATTTAAAATTAAATGTACAAATCTCAAACCTATAACTAAAACGTCTCAATGTGTGAGAGCTAGGACTTCTAATACATTGCTGTCTTCACTCCTCTAAAATCAACTCAAATCTACAACCACGCATATCCAAACAACGAGTGAATTCCCCGAATTAACTTTCATGTAACCGAGTTCACTAAATTTGATTAGTTTTTAAGTCTGTGAAAAATTCCAATACACACAATAGTGCCTGACGTGCGGTGGCTAACCAAAACAAGTTAGACTAAGTGTGTTCGCCAATAAGAACGCGTGTTTCAATGTTTGTGGCGGCGTTTGAAAATATTGCATTTTTAAAGCTGAATATTTCGAAAATTACAACGTTCACGGAGATATCAAATAAATAAATAATTTGGAAGAATGAGGTACGGTAAATATTAAATTTTTTTCGAGGAATTTTTCCTATTATGACGGACATTTATGTAATCTCATATCCTGCCAGCACAACAACACTAAGGTATCTTCACAAGCTGAATATTTATAGATGAAGTAGGGGCCGCGGTGGCCGAGGGGTCAGATCTCTCGCCTCCCACCAGGGCGATTCCCGGTGGGGTCGGTCCCCGGATCTTCGCATGTGGGAGTCGTGCCAGACGATGTCGTTGGTCAGCGGGTTTTCTCTGGGATCTCCCGTTTCCCCCACCCATTCATTCCGGCGCTGCTCCATTCTCACTTCATTTTCACCTTTCACCAGCGCTAAAGACCTCGATGAAACGCTGACCAAAATATCTTATTCATTCATCTCATTCATTTATAGATGAACTGTATTTCCACGTTCACTCATCAGTGACCAAATTCCAGTTGTTAAATTCTAGACTCTGAAGCAACGAAAGGAAGTCATTGGGTAGTATGAGTTCTCCATCGTGCTTTGTCCAATATGTGACCGAGTTTATGCTTGGGGAATACCATCAAGAACCTACGATCATGACTCTTTTCTACCAGAGTAACACGTGACGGGAGTTTAACCATACTGCGGTATTGTGTCAGATCCATCATCAAGATTACACTTCAATATTATGTCTAGTCGTGTATCTGAGCGGATATGATAAATATCTTATCACTGTTTACACGATCTGGGGATCTTTTAACACGAAGATACAACAGTCGCATTATTCTCGGACGTTAAAATAGTGATTATTGGTGTTTAAAAAAATCTATTGCATTAGATAATATGCTATATTTGAATAGGAAATATATGTAATTATTACAAATTTTAATAGAAATTAGTGGCTTGTTCCAGCATATGGTGCAAACTTGTCGGCAATTGTAATGCTGCGCCGTGCTTCTTGAACACGAAGATGAAGTGTCATACCTGACATGGCTTCCTTAATCAATTGATTACAATAATACTTTATCCTTTGTGTTCTGTTTTCGAGACAAAAAGTAATGACAACTTTACACCTCCAGTATAGTTAACGGGACTTACTTGCTAATGGTTTTCGGGGCGAATCGTAAAACACTCGACTTTAAACAATATAGGACTGTTAATCAATTCTGATGAGACGGCAAGCAGTCCTGCAAGTCAATGTGTGTTTTCACTCTTTGACAGACAACAATGTGGTTTCGAGATTTCTTCATATTTTTTACCATCACCTGTATGTGATTTTTCGCTCACGTTGTTAACGGATTTGATTGAGGGTCGAAGGGGCGGATATTTAAGTCGAGCACATTAATAAAACTATATAATTTTTTTTTGGAAATTCAGTAATAATTTTAAAACAAACAATGCAGTTCAAGTGAAACAGTTTTGGCCAAATTTATGAGCAAACATTCTTCCAGATTGATGAATTTGAGATGCCAAATTAACATGTAACTGCACGATATGATACTACGTCAATTTACACGTCACCTCTACCAAATTTTCGATTGCAAAAAGTTGTCCAAAATTTTCGAGGAATAGCAATTTTTATTTATCCGGTTCTGACTTCCAGACGCTTATGCACTAACTAGGCTGAGTTCACATCACGATTGTACCATTAAGACTGACATTCGTAAGGTCGCGGGTTTGCGTCTTAGTTCACCATACTGATTTCGGTTTTTCTGAGTTTTCAGAAAATACCTCTTGAGATTGTATTGATTCTTCTCTTAATTCAGGATACGGTAGCTTCCTTTCTCTGGGCCAAATAATCCGTATGTCTTGACCTCGCTGTCGCAGTACCAATCTACCTACCTCTATGCATCCTGCTGCCAGCACCGGGGACCACAGCTATAAGCAGGTTTCAGCATACCTTACTAAAGTTTGCTAGCCTCTAGTGAAACAGACACATTTAACATACATATATATGGGATGCGGCAGGCATTTCTATGTTGGTACTTAGACTAGCCAAATCTTATTTATACAGACACCAATGTCTTACATGGTATCTTCCAAATCATATGCAGACTTCGTATTTTAAGCTTTGACTATTTGTTGTATCACATCCCATATTTGACTGAGTCAGAGGTATAATTTCAGTGCTGGAGTTACTAATCTCACGTCGAACACGGAGGTGACGTTCCACTGCAGCGACAGAAAGTGAACTATTGACTGGCTATAAGAATACAGGGTGTTCAAAGATTCAGTGCCCAAAGTAATAGTGGAAAGACGTAGGAGACAAATACTAATATATTTCGCCAGATAACCATGTGTCGGAAACTAATAGTTTAGGAGTAGCAAGCAGAGACCTGATAAATTTGCTTTTTCATTTATGCGCAAGCTAGAGTTTCAGCAACTATAGGTGTGTATCACGTTCACAATTGGCCGTTGACTTACTCGACACTTCCTGGAAGTAGCTGGACCAATAATAAAACTGTAGCTGAATACATGCCCATTTGACTGTGTCAGCGAGCAACTAATAAACAGCTGCTGTCTGAACAAGTCCACATATATTCTTGGAGACTAGCCTACAGCTCAGTGAACCAGCGAACATTTCACGTCTCCAGTAACAAGTATTACAGGGTATCTGGTGTGATTGAGGAGACACCAACGACACTTGTTTACATT
This sequence comes from Medauroidea extradentata, assembly GCA_003012365.1. Classification (NCBI taxonomy): domain Eukaryota; kingdom Metazoa; phylum Arthropoda; class Insecta; order Phasmatodea; family Phasmatidae; genus Medauroidea; species Medauroidea extradentata. Next base: position 72,431 of record PNEQ01055253.1, read on the forward strand.
ACTTCATTTTGTTGATCAATATTACAATAAATGTTCACAAAGAGCAGCATTAACCTCAGCGCAGAGCCGGTATCGACGTAGTGAGTCCTGTGTTCCCTGGAAGATATACAACCCACGCATATTTAAACCAACGAACACGGGGCCGGGGCCTCCTGGTACATAGATACCGGCTGTGCGTGGAGGTTAATGCTGCTCATTTTAAACGGTTAGTGTGACATTGCTCAATAAATATAGTACCATTAACAATTACCATCGTCGTCTTCTGAATCACAGTCGATACTCCTGAATATCCATTACTCGTAAAATATTTGTTTCCGACACATGGTTATCTGGTAAAATTTATTTGTATTTGTCTCCTTTTACTTCCCTATCAATTTGGGCGTTGCATTTCTGAACATCCGTATATAAGAACTGCGACGTCACAGCAGTCGGTCAGATATTTCTCCAACTGCGGGGCCTCTACCTTCACAAAATTTTGAGGTAGTTACTTACATGCGTCATAAAGTTATGGCCTTCCAGTGCAGTTAAATAAGCCGATAAAAGTTGACATTTGCTCAAGTACATGGCGATGTGTTTGTTTCTATATACGTGGCACTGCATCCATAAGTTTCTATGGTCTCTGCTGATTGGTTAGTCGTGTTGCCAGAACAGGTTTCACCGAATTATAAACCCCCTCTCATGTATAGAATAAACATTTCAAGTTAAATACAGCATTAATAAGTTAAATACTCTTCTGCGACGCCTGAAACTACAAGGACGGAGAAAAGTATAATGAACGGAGAGAGAGCCCAAATAGCAAATATCAACTGGCCCACTTGTGCAAATATGATCATGATAAGCAGCCCACGGGGAGTAAACATTCGGAATGCACCCGTGGCCACATGTGGAATATATGATGCATAATGAAATCACCCACACATTAAGAGTACTATATACTGGTTTGAAATTTCCGCGTTCGACGCGCGGGAACAGCGTAGTGATAAGAGCCACAGTACCACTCTCGACGATAGACACATGGTCTCTATTCGCAGCACTAAACTGGCGTGTAATGTTTTCCTACAACTCTTGTACCTGTAGGACTTTAAGTGGTGACCCTAACATTTTATTTTTGCATAGTATGAAGTGAAGACCAATGCACTCACCTTATTTTGCAATTTACGGATTCATGTCGTATTTTCAGAGCTACAGCAGTCTAAAAAAAAGCCGATTTTAGCCATTTCCAGAGGCCCAAAAATCATGTTACTAACAAGCATACTGTATTTTCAAAAAGTGGCATACGTAGTTTCAAGTGGGTGTTCTTTTCATAGATAACAACAATAAGAATAAATTAGGCGGTTTCACGTAAAAAGTATTCGCGTGACACTCCACAACATTGTACAACAGCTAAGTACACAGTCCTCTTAACCACAAGTGTAACACAAGTATTCTTACTATACTCAGATGCTTGTGCGTTAGTTTGCTAAGTCTGCTTGTGGTCCGTAAACTGTAATATATATGTCGTTTTAAACTAAGTGGCCCACATTAAAACTATTTCAGTATAACTACAAACATATTTACTGACATGGCCTGATTAACAGCTATTCATGCAAAAATAGACCATCATTCTAGCGAACGTTGGCCGCTTCTGCCAACAGGTGGCCAACTGAAAAATGATTGTATTTGCTACTAGGGAGGGTACATCCCCTGTAGTAACACAGTTAAAACTTATACCGATGGCATCGACGACACCAAGATGTTCTCGATAATAAACGCACCCATTTTGCGTCTACGCAGCAATTGAAACACACTACGCCAATGAATATTCTTACGTGGTGTAGGACAATATTTAGCGCGGATTGTCATACTTAAGTTTAACAACTTAAAAAATATTTTGCGTTGCCCAAGTTTTGTTAATTTTATCCGATTTCTCGAACGTTAATCTGCAGTGGTGTTTTCCTATTGTTTCAGTGTCTGAGTGTGCTGCGTATACTTCCGGCGTGTCGCGTGGTTCAGTTATATGTATGGCTAACTATTTCCAGATTTTTTTACAGATATTCTGAAATTTGTACAAGGTTTTTTTTTTCTTTCAATCTTCGATGGGCTGTAAAAAATGGAAAAATATTGTAAAATGCATTTACTGTCAACATACATGTACATATTTCTGGTGCTTCTCAACATAATCACCACGCAGATTGACACCAGTACCGGTGCATCAGCTTTCCAATATCCTCTGTAAAGAAAGTTGTCATTCGCATATTTAACCATGTTGTCCCAGTGTCACGTAGTTTGTCATTGCTGCTCCAGAGTCGTCCCATCAGCCACTTTGTTAATGTCGGGAAAGTGTAGAAGTCACACGGTGCCAAGTCTATGCTGTAAGGAGGGTGATCAAACCCTTTATCAGGAACTTGCAAGCAGTTGTTGGGTTGTGGCAGCACTGTGCGGTCGGGTCTTTTCATGAAGCAAGACAACACCCAATGTCAGCATTTCTCTCAGTTTGTTGCGGATAGATTGCCGTATTCTTCGTAATGTCGAGCAGTATGCAGCATTGATTGTTGTCCCCGGCTCCATGGAATCAATGAGTAGCACACCTGTGATCCCAGAACACTGTAGCCTTCAGTTTCATGGTGCCGAATGTCCGTTTAAACTTTCTTAGACTTATTTGGAGGTTGGGTGGACATCTTTTGTTGTGGGAGAAGTTCTGTTTCTTCACTGTCGAAGTGGATCCATGTTTCATCTCCTCTCACAATTTGGTTCAAAAACTGTTCTCCGTTGTCTGTGTACCGCTGCAGAAATGACAAGGCCGACGACATTTCTCCGCTCCTTGTTGAGGTCAGGCAACATCTCCGAAACCCGTCGTGCACAAAGTTTACTGTATCCCAGCTCGTGTGTAACAATGGTGTACAGA
>PNEQ01055253.1:75414-86066 GCA_003012365.1 Medauroidea extradentata
GGTAAACAATAGTGCTGTGTAACGTTTCGCTTGCTATCGCTTCATGGGCTTCCTATGAAGAAACGAATCTCAATCAAACATTGTGTTGCACCTTGTACAAATACTACGCCCAAAATGTTTAAACGCACTAGGTTCAATATGTAAGCGGCAATATTCTCTGTAGAGGATACTGGGAAGATGGCGCACCGGGACAAGTGTCTCAGTCTGCGTGGCGATCATGTTGAAACATAGCTGAAATATTTACGTTTATTTTGACGGTTGAAGCATTTTATAATTTTTTTTTTCAGTCCATCGGAGGTTGAAAAAAATAACCCTCCTATAGCATTCGAAACCATCGAAGTAAATTTATATTGTATTTTAGTTTTGCCCATAATACATAAAAAGCTATGTATGTTTATTTCCAAATATCCATCACGTAGAAAGGATTAGACATACACATATTTCCTTACCTCAGCATACAAGCGAATGTAGGCATACACTGCCACATTGCGTAAACATGTTGGCATCTGGTTCACTCTGGCTATTAATTTCTCTCCTTCACTCCGCCTTTTGTGTGTGATACCTGTGTGTGTGTGTTTGCAATGTGCAATTTTAATATCTTGTCTGTGATTAAAGACATATTTTCATCCAAATGTGTTCATAAATAGCGTGGTCAGACAATCAACACATTCATCATACCTTCATTAATATTAGAACCAAAGTCGTGGGTCTGCAGGAACATTGATTTCATAGATATAATAGAAATAAACTACGCTATGAGATCAAGCCATGATAATTTGACTCGCATTTGAGAGGACACTGGTTCGATTAAGGCAAATATTTGAATTTCACAAAGTTCTCTGAATAAACAGACAGGCAGCATATGAAGTCCTTAGCCAATATGTGCTACTAACTAACATCCTAAAATGTCGTTGATGAATGTAACATTCCTGTGTTTAACTGCATATGTCTGTATACGATGATACCAATGTAAAAATACTCCGGCTGTACGTTATCAGTCAGGGAACGCTGTGTGTGAGGAATACATAAGTACTACAGGAATGCTACAGATATCCATATTCACGAGTCCCTTGAAGGGTACGAGGAACGGTTCAAGTCAAAGTTGAGGCTACCGAGGCACTCCCACATTCTACTGGCTGATCACTATTTTGTGCCATACCACAGTGATCTGTGCTCGTACACTATACCTCACAAGTTCACAACATGTGCTCAGTTTGACAATTCTCTTGTGCACCTGCTCTAACCTACCCAAATAGCAAAATAAGCACATTGAAAAGAACATTTAAAAAATATTTATAGTTAGCAATGCATTTCCGTGTATATATAAGCTGACAAAGGGAAACTTGTACCAAAGGTAAAATGTTGTAGAAAAACATTCTTGTTTCATTACACAGTGTAAATTAATTTCTCAGGTACAACTCATATGCTTCCATGACTAGGATGTGTGTCAGCGATACATGCACAAAATCTTAAACTTTCTTTCCACACGTTATCAAAACAACTGAAATCGCATAAATTTATGACATTTTGGGATAAAACTAATTAAATACTTGAAACATTGCAATCTACCTTGAGGAGTGTTGTAAGGCACTGCTCTGAGCCCATGATATTTCATACGTTTGTGGCTTGGTGCATTTAAGTGTCAAACTCATTTTATAGCAATTTTATGCTAAGAATTTCAATAATATTGTAAAACTTTTAAATTTTCGTAATGTTAATGTGTTTATGAGTGCGTGGTAGATAAATAAACGCTGAAAATATCAATTGATTTCTACGCTATTTTCGAAGCCAATATGGATAAAAAAAACTCAATGACAATTCTAGATAATGGTATTTGACAACATTATGAGTAAATATTTATCCAGAATTACTAATTCGTTACGCGTGATCTCTTGCGCCGCAGTTCAATGCACGAGGTTCCGGCGTCAGAGATTGTGCCTCAGAAGTTCGTAACACTGGAAACAATTTTGTTTAAAACGTTGGCTAAAACTAATGTCTAGAATTGCTATCGTTAAATTTTCGCAAATTGACTTCAAGAAACCTAAGGGTATAGATTAATGCTTTTAGCGTTGAATTAGGTACCACGCCCTCTTAAGCCACTAACCTCTCACATCCACGAAGAGAAAATATTTGAGAAATGTTTGACATCGGTCGTGCAATAAGTAACAAACAATAATTTTATACGCATAAAAATAGTGATGTTATGAAGAAGGGAAGGGTTCAAGTAAAAATTAGTTGTTGTCACGCAGTTCTTTTGTCTTCCATTAATTGAGTAAGAAATGCCAACCTATAACTTGAAAACTTTCGCATGAAGCATTATAAAAATTACTCCAAATTGCATTTAAAATACTCAAACATTAAAAAATAAATGTGTGAGTATATTAAGATATCGAATCCCTTTATTTTCCCAGTTGGGCCAGGCCAGCCAATGTGAACATTGTACTTAAGTACCGTATTTCTGGTGAATAGTTAGTAAGGGGTACGGCAGATAATCGCACTGGTGTATGGCACAGAGCAATAGTGCAGGGAGAGAGTGGTGGTGTGTGTTGACAGAGGGTAGCAAGGCGTGTGTGCAGTATGTGTATATACGTGACCAAGTGGCGCCCGCACGTATCTCGAGTGTGTGCAGCCACGCCTGCACTCTTCTGTCCCCTCACACTAACACCCGCACCATAAACACTCTCACACACTACCTATACTGGCCGAGTCTGAGCCTCGTGATTACTTAAGAAAAACTACCTCGAATATGTATTCGCAATTCTACCGTTGGTGCGAGCAACGATTACGCGAAAATCTACTATAAAACTAAATTTCTTTGGATATAAAATAAAATACCTCCTGATTTTTACCAACGATATTCTAAATGGTGTCAAAACCATTAAAGTACAAGAAGTTTTTTATTTTATTAATGAAGGCTATTTTCATGGTAGCATTACTTCCATCATAATCCCTTTGCGGACAAATTATAAACCAATCTCGACTTACTTCTCCATAAGTACAACCACACATCAACATACTCCATGCAGACTGCAGACACATACAGGGTGTGCATCAGTTGTACGTGCTGGGCTGCAGGGGAAAGTATAATACAGTCCATAAATTTACGCTGCTGTTGATTCCTTCACGCTTTTACCACACATTCATGTTAGCAACATTTTTATTATATTTCACAGAACTAGCTACAGAGTGGTGCTGTTCTTTCACTCGCCACTCGCAACTGAGTGACGAGGTAAAGTAAACGATACTCTGCCTGTCAAAGGCTACAATCACGAGATGTAACCGACAAAACGCAACTGCAGTTCTGCGAGCGGCAAACAAATGCAGTTATCGTGAATATACGGCAAATATACCTCGACGACTGAAGGAAACCTCATTGTTCAGCTGGTATGTCAAGATTGAGCACGCCTAAGCTGAATATAACTGGGTTAGAGGCAACATGTAATCTTACTAACTGTTCAATGTTCAATACAATGTAAAGCATGGTAAAATGTCTAGAAAATTGTGCTAAGTTAGAAGACGTATAGTCTTGTATAGGCTTGTTCACTATGTTCCGCATGAATGCATCAAAACTTCACACTTCAGACGACACAACTTTTCAAGCGTTTTACATGTTTTATGATATGTCAGTCGACATTCTTAGTTCTAAAATGAACTTGAGATATTTCCTGTCAGTTTTCTCTTGCATAGTGACACACATTATTTAATGCAAACAGTAATTATCCATATGTAGATTTCAAAACTTACTGAAGTTATATGAAACCGAATATCGAATAAAATCATGCTGAAAACTTTGTCATGAATTTTGTTACATGTGTGTGATGTGTACGGTAACAATAATACATATTACCGAGTACAAATGTTCATACATTTATTAATAGTGAGTAAAATATTACACTTCTATATCAAATTTTCTTGTAAAGAACTTATTTTTACTGTGTAAGGTATATTCCCTTACTTGTAAAGGAATTTTTCAATGCATTAAGCATGTATTTTCTCCCACAGTTGTTTGGAAGTATTTATCACAGTTGGGCTAATTGAGGAGAATTTACTGTATACTTTTCGGGTAGTAATCCTTCATTTTCAAATGTGATTTGCTTAATTTACGCGCAGGATAAGTTTACCTCAATTTTTCTTCCAGTGAGCGATGATATAAATGTTGTTGCTTGGACTATGTTTGGTAGGTAGAGAAGATTATAAGATGTGATTTAGTGATGATAGCAAGAATAGTAGTAGAAATACAAGTAGTAAGTGTAAGAGAGTGTACTCACAGCCAGCGTATGGAGAGCGCTAGGTCGAGTACTGCAAGTAGACAGAGCAGACGTAGCAGCAATCTGGACAAGGTGTGAGTGTTCATGCTGTCACATCTCCCGTCTCGCTGTGTCGTCTGCCATCACTCCTGCGACACCAGTCATAACTACTATTAATACTACCACACACACAGTATTACAGCTACTACCAGTCTTTCTCGTCTATACCTTCATTTACATTGCCATACAAACTTACACTTACTAGTTTAAGCTAATGTTGGTAGCAATAAGAGTAAGTACCTTCAGTGCTTCCAGGTGCAATATTCTAACCAAACGCACAGTTTTTCTAATGTATATATATATCTTATACACACACATATACTCTGTCTGCTAGATAGTTCACAGTCTCTACTGGAAAGCAAAATATGAGAATAACAAGCAGGCTTCAAACCAAGAAAATCCTGCGCTGAACGAATACTCAACTTAAAGACAGTCCAGAGATACCATGATATAAGCAGCAGTGAGACCAAAGCAACTGTGTAGACTTTAACAAAACATACGACTCTACAAGTAGACCGTCACTGAGTCAAGAACATGAATAGAGGGGCCTCGACGAGAGGTCAGTAAACCTTACTAAACAGACATTAACAAACACCGAATACATCATTTAATTAATGGGAGAGCTGTCAGAGTCACTCGATATAATGAGACAAGGCGATTGCATGTCATCATTATTGTTCAACGTACTATTAGACAAAGTTGTCACGGAATTGGTGGGGGGGGGGGGAGGATTGACGATACAGGTAGACTAGGAAGGAAAACCAAAGGACAAGATATTGGCTGTCTGGCATTCGCTAACGACCTCGCAATAATTACAGACAGCACGGAAACTGCAGTAAAAATAATCGAAGTCCTGAACGAGTAATCTGAAAAGGTCGGACAACAGATCTCCTTCGAGAAAACAGAATACGTGTCAAACCGAAAATTGCACCCCAAAGATAACGATAAAATATGGTGGGATCAATAGAGTTCACATTTCAAGTATCTTGGAGAGATGATACATGCAAATGGAATCGAGAAAAAAGCTCATGAACAGATAAACCAAATGATGATTGAAACATTCTGGAAGACTGAAAGTCATGTTTAAGTGACACATTACAACTTGTCATCAAACCGCAAACTTTACGGACATCAGAAACGTTGGTAATGGATTAGAAATGTGCACTAAAATGTATAAAGATATTAGAGAAACGAATCATTAAAAAAATTCTAGGACCTAACAAGACAGAAGGAGGCTGCAGATTGCAGAATAGACAAGAGACTGAACGTATATCTCACATAGTACATTACATGAAGAATCGTCTACTGAAATATTACTACCACATCATACGAGTGCAGGACACTCGACATACTAAACTGATCTTGGAGTAAAACACACAGAAAGCATTAAAATAATTAAGTGTATCACTGAAGTCAGAAAAGATCTGAGGGAAAAGTTTTTCGAATTTCAATAAAATTTTGACACATATTTCGTATAATAATGATAATAATAATAAAAATTGGAAAAATGTTTCCTCGGGTATGTCAAACTGTACGCTTAAAAAAATCGAAAGTAAATAAAGAAAATAAAAGAAAATATAAACATAGACTGGGATGTTAGCAAAACCAATTCAGATGTACAAGACAAACAAACAAGCATACATATGTACATATATACATACGTACATGTTTGTATATTTATACTTCGCGACTTATGATTAGTTACAGAAAGCTGTAAGCTTCGACATTTCTGATTGATTACTGACTGCTGTGTGCCACACTCTGTCATTGTCTATTGGTTATTAACGACTATAGACCACACTTCGTTATTTCTGATTGGTTTACTATGTGTAAACGTAACTGCGCCATTTTTCAGTGATTTCAGATCCAAGTGTGCGAAAAGAAGACCTTGTAAAATCGGGGGAACAGCTTATAGTAGTATGCCTGTACAGTGGGTCAAGAAATGACACACTCGACACGTTCTGTGAAAAAGCAGCTACTAGTTACAAAAGTGCCCAACCGTAACAATTACCTCCAACTAGTGCTTCAGCTCGTTTCATTCCATCTCTTAAGGGAACCCCCCACCCAAACACAAGAATGGAAGGGATTTCAAATTAATGCAAAGAAATAGGGAAGGAGAAAATATGGCCACCTTCGCTTGCCTATTCCTACAGACAATCAGATAGTGTTGTAAGGAATGTGGTTGTGGTGCAGCAATCGTAGTTTTACGAAACACGGCATCTCATGTTCTTCGGATTGTGGAAGCTGTATGGGATCAACATGTCGAAACCGTAGAGAATTACTTTCCGAGGACTGCAATGACTGAGACAGCGTTAAATGTAGGATGTTCCAACATATCCACGTATGTTTATTAAGTGTTATATGTATCAGTGTGAATCCCAATATTATATTTTTATTTTAAATGTTCGTTGAAACAGAGATCCTGGGAAACCAATTCAATACTTTCGGCGGATTTGTGTAAAGTAAAGATATTTAATTAGATGTTGAGTGCGAATGGCCGTCTTGAATTTAATTTTGAATTTGTCCGATTGTTTATTTCTGGGTAATAAATTTATTTTCATTCCTTTATGGTCAAATTAAAAAATGCCCTAACATAAATGGAAATTTTAGTAAATTAAATATGCTATTGGTAACTTTGTCCGTAGTTTCAGTTCTGACATAATTTGACGTTGGATACAATATTTTCTGTTTATTACATATTTAATACTTTACCCGCGACAAATCCGTAATAAAAACGGCTCTTAAGCGCCCTCATTGACGTAACTGAGAAAATATGTTCTGCCATCGAAGATCGTAATTTAACTCTGCTATGCTCAGTTGATTTTAGTAAAGCGTTTGATACGGTAGACTATGATACCTTGATGGCAAAGTTTAAGCATGTCTTAATTTCTCAGACGAGACGTACAGAAGGATCAAATCTTATCTTGCAGGTCGCAGCCAGTGTGTTGTACTACCGGGTCAAGAGTATCAACGGAGAACAATTTAAACTGGAGTTCCTCAAGGTTCTGTACTCGACCCCATCTTATTTACTCTCTTCATCAATGACGTCGGAAAAACTTCTTTTATACCAAATACCACTGGTTTGCAGATGACATACATATTTATACGCATTTTAACAAGACTTGTGTTGAGATGGCGGTTGAAATGTTAACTAAAGGCCTCGCAGCAATTTGTAGTTTTTTGGTCCGGAACGGTTTGAGTGTAAACCCAGCCAAGTCTAAGTGTATCATGATTGGTTTAAAGCCCTTAAATCAACTATTATCAAACTTGCTCTTCCTAATATAGTCTAATTGTACTTTAATGCCTCTTGCAAGTAATGTCAAAGTCTTTGTGTTTCAATGGACGAAACACTTTCGTGGGCAGCACACGTCTCAAACCTGTGTAGAAAAGTGGACTACTCGTTACATAATCTGAGGCACATGAAAAGACTAATGCCAGTCAAATAAAAGCCACATTAGTAAGAAGCCTCACACTGCCACTAATTGACCACTGTGATTAAGTCTACAACAACCTCGATTTAAAACCGCATGACAGCATAAGTCCATATCGTAAGAAGTTAACCTAGTTTTAACTAAACCAGAGAAGAACATCTCATGCCCTGTTTTTGTTTCATAAGCTAATAAACATATCCGAACCTCATTACATTCGTAGTTGTTTCTCATTTCTAAAAGTTCACTATCCAGTAAACACACGCTCCAAAAATAACATTACTCCATACCCCTACACACAACATTTTCATCTAACTCATTCACTACTTTCGTGTCAAGAATTTGGAATGGTTTCAATCCTAAATACAGAAACATAACAAGTTTTAACTTATTTAATAAATTAATTAATCGACATTACTTAAGTCATTCCAGTGACTGAGAACAGTGAGGCTATATTTTTGAGACATCGTATGAGTGTGGCAGTGTGTATGTGTGTGTGTGTGTTTCCTAATGCTTAGAGACGGGAAAAATTCGCGGGTTGACTGGCGTATAGGCTAGTCTCCAAGAACATGTGTGTATTCAAGCAGACATTATCTGCTCACTGGCTGCTCGATGACGCAGTGATATGAGCCTGTATTCAGTTGCTTCTGTACTATTGGCTAAGCGACTTCCAGCAAGTGTCAACTAAGTCACGTGCCAATTGCGAAAGTGGCACGAACTCACAGTTGCTGGAATTATAGCTTGGGGCCAAAAGAAAACGCGAATTTTTCAGTAATGCTTTATTCCTTCTTTTTTTGCATTATAACGTTATATAGATGCAATTACATTTTTAAATTACGACACCCGTGCAATATTTTTCAGAGGATAAATGGGAGGGGGGGGGGTCGTGATCATGCTCGTGCAGTCTCGTCCTTACTGTAGGTATACTTGTAGGCCTCGAACTGCAAAAAATGTCGAACCAGGTGGCTCTCTTAAAAATCAAAATTGATCACTGGTTACATAACATTCATTCTCATTCATTCTTCTTATTCTCAGGAAGATGCTTTACGCGTGTGGTTTTAATTTGTAAGGCAACAAAAGTTAAGTTTTCACAATTTACTAGGTAGAATTACGTTTGACATTTAAAAAATAGATTTTTGGCATTTTATTAGTTTTTTTTAATGTATCATACATTCAGGAAATAAAGTATATCGTCACATTATTGCTAGACTCAAAGGAGTCTGTATGCTTTTAAAACTGTTTTATGACTGTCCATGAAAACTAAACAAATAATAGAAAACCATAAATAAGCAAATATTTTTTATAACGGCCCGACTTCCAGAACACTCTAAACAGCGTTTGCTTACTTAAATATAGCGGAATATATTCCTTTTTTTGTAATTTAAAGCATTTTCTTCAAAAACAAAATAAATACTCAGATTTGAATAATGATTTGGACAATAACATGCCGTTTTACTATGTCGACAAAAATGTATTTAGAAATTATCAAATTCAAGCTGCATTTTCAAACCCAACTAGCTACGACTGGCACATTGATACTGAGAGAGGCAGCGCTGTAGGCAATACTGGACACTCTCATTACAAGTGGCCCGGGATATGTTCCCGGCTGAGGCATCAGGATCTACGTTGATCGTTGTTTCTTGAAGCCGATCCACGCGGGCTATGGCCATACCTTCCTAAACTTCGCTGCCTGAAGTATGGCTTCCTTCTTCTGCGAATAAACGTCACATGTCGATGTCGTACTTTCTGTCACATCACTGATCCCTTCTGAACAGATAATCAACATTTTTGAAATGTGAATTATTTCATTCGATATTGAAGGACAACGATTTAAGGGTGTTCAAGTGCAATAAAGTCATAATTTGATATTTGTATGAAATAGTGTTAGTTACTTGTAAGTGCAATTTCATCTTACCAAACTCTTTTATCTCGCATAGTTCTCTCGTAAAGATGCATCAAAGACAAAATGTACATGTTCTGCTGCCATGTAAATAGTGAAAACCAATTAACTTATGTAAGTGAAATAATTCACAGTGAAATAACATGCCATGGGCTACGTAACAAAACATTAAGAAATATCCCGCGAACTATTTTTACATTTTAAAAAATGTTCAATTTTTGTAAATATTTTAAATTTTTCTGTAACCTTTAAAAAAATTCAAAATATGGTATTGTGGGTTTATAGCGTTTTATAGCATAACTCATGGGAAGTTAGTTCACAGTGAATTATTTCATTTGAGTAGGTTGATTGGTTTTCACTATTTGAATGGTAGCGTAACAAGCAAATTTTGATTTTGACGCACCGATGACAAAACTATGAGAGCTAGAATAGTTTTGTAAGAGGAAACTGCACTCACAAGCATCGTCTAAAAAACTAAGGATAATTCATGCAAATACAACATTATGGTTTTGTCGCACTTGATCTCCCTTCAGACGTTTTTATACATATGTAAACGACAAATATTGTTATGAAACAAAAGTTTCGAAGGTTATTTTAGTGATTTTTTCTTCGGCGTGATCTGACATGGTTGATAGTACGATCCTTCTGTAAGCTTCACGATGATGTTAGGCATAACTTGTGACCTTTGTTGATGTTTTCACACAAAATGACGTCACATACCTACATTGAGAGAAACTTTGACATTTATTTACACATTGGTAAGCTTTACATAAGTATGCTTATGGGTCTTTGAAAGAACTGTGCAATGGGAGTTCATGACTGGATTTGTTTGTATGGACATACTCCATTGCGAAATAAATGACTGTCACAAGAAAACTAAAAGTAAAAATAAGATAAGAAAACATAAATAAGCAGAGTATGCTTTAGTCATCAGGATACATACACAACATGAAATTCCAAAACTGGAATCTGGTCAGATAAAACAAGGAAACAAACAGAAAAAAACTAGGTTGACAT
>PNEQ01055254.1:0-12246 GCA_003012365.1 Medauroidea extradentata
ATCGGTGAAGCAGGCTGTTCTTCTTCTGCTGGCCTCCCAAACAGTAGATCACTTGGAAGACGAAGCTCTCGCCCTAACAGCATCTTCGAAGGTGTTACCCTTGTGGCTTCATGGATAGCTGACCGATATGCAAGGAGAAACAGGGGCACCTTGGAGTCCCAGTCCTTTTGATTGTCGGCTACAAAAATGGACAGATACTTTTCTAAGGTACGATTTAAACGCTCGACCATCCCATCCGACTGAGGATGCAAAGGAGTAGTCTGTGTCTTCTTCATTCCCAAAATTTTGGTCACTTCCTGGAATAACTTGGCTTCAAAGTTGCAGCCCTGGTCGGAGTGAAGTTCGAGTGGCACTCCAAACCTTGAGAATACATGCTCCACTAAAGCACCGGCCACTGTGCTAGCCTCTTGGTTTGGTATTGGTATGACTTCAGGCCACTTGGTGAAGTAGTCTTGCACCACCAATAGGTACCGATTCTTCCTCTCAGTCACTGACAAGGGACCCAAAATATCTACTGCCATCCTCTCGAACAGGGCTCCGACAATGTACTTCTGAAGATGACCATGCCCTCTAGTTCTTGGTCCCTTTCTTGCTGTACAAGCATTACATGTTCGACACCACCTCTCCACATCATCCCTGCAATGTAGCCAATAGTATCACAATCTAACTTTGATGAGAGTCTTATTAACTCCAAAATGTCCTCCAGCTGCTGAACTATGAAGTTCCTTCAGCAACTCTGGAATTCTAATTTCTGGGAGTACCAGCTGTAGGCGTGTTTCTTTTCCATCTGCACTTTCCCAGTTCCGGCACAGGACACCATTTCTCAGAGATAGAGCATCCCATTGTGCCCAATATGCCTTAGTTGAAGTACTTTAATCAGATAATTCGGTCCACTCTGGGCGCTGGCCTTTTTCCTTCCATTCTAGTATTGGCCCAAGAGCAGGGTCCTTTCTCTGATCTTCGCCAATCTTTTCGTCGCTCCAGGGAGAAGGTTCATTGTCAGTTGTGAACTCTTGGATTCTTGTTATCCTAGCAGTTGGTGTCTTCTTAGCCTTCCCTTCTTGGCGATCACAATGAAAGCACATTGGCTCGCATGGCCTCCTGGACAGTGCATCAGCATTGTTGTGTAAGCGCCCAGGTCTGTGCTGTATTTCAAAATCGTACTCTTGAAGGTGCTGCATCCACCTAGCTATCTGTCCTTCTGGGTTTTTGAAGTTCAGTAACTAATGTAATGATGCATGATCTGTTCGTAGAATAAAATGCCTTCCATATAAGTAATGGTGAAAATGTGAAATCTACTTGACCATTGCCAGGAGCTCTCTGCGAGTTACACAGTAATTTCTTTCAGGCTTATGTAACACTTTGCTGAAATACCGTAATGGCCTCTCTTTTCCATCCTGGATCTGTGACAGCACAGCACCAATCCCCACATCGCTCGCATCAGTGTTTAAAATGAACTGTCCATCACTACTAGGATAACCTAGGACAGGAGGTGAAACCAAAATTTCCTTTAATTTTCTGAATGAGGATTCACAATCGGAGGTCCAGAAAAATTTTCTTTTAGTCTCAGTCAATTCATGTAATGGCTTTGCTATTGTGGCGAATCCATGCACAAAACGCCGATAATAAGCACACAGCCAAAGGAAACTTCCTACTTGAGTCCGATCAGTTGGATGTGACCAATCTCTAATTGCTTTTGTCTTCTCTGGATCTGTTTCTATCCTTTCAGCCGACACTACATGTCCCAAAAATTTCACTTTCCTTTGGAACAAATTACACTTTTTGGGAACTAGCTTCAAATTAGCTGCTGTTATCCTCTGAAGCACTGAATTAAGACGTGTCAGGTGTTCATAAAATGTCTTTCCTGTAACCACAATGTCATATAAATAAACCTGACAAATATCCAAAGATAGTACTCTTTCCATAAGTCGTTCAAATGTTGCTGGAGCACTGCATAGTCCAAAAGGCATGACCTTGAATTGCCAGGTTCCTTTCCCTTATACAGAAAAGGCAGTCTTCTCTCTATCTTTCGGGGCCACTTCACATTGCCAGTAACCACTTTTCATGTCCAAGGTTGAGAACCACTGGGATCCAGCCAGGCTATGCAGAGTGTCATCTATCCGAGGAAGTGGGTAGGAGTCTTTCCTGGTCACATAATTCAGCCGCCGGTAATCTACACAAAATCTTGTTGAGCCATTTTTCTTCTTAACCAACACAACTGGAGATGACCAGGGGCTGTTTGATGGCTCTATCACATCCAGATCCTTCATTTCCTTCAGAATGTCATCAACTACCTCATGTGAAGAAAGAGGTAGACGTCTAGGGGGTTGCTTGATAGGTCTGGCATCTCCTGTATTAATATGGTGACATGCCACAGATGTCCTCCCAAGATCATGTGAACCACATGAAAAAGCGTTTTGATTCATTCTTAAATAAGAGTTCTGCAACAGCATTCTCTTGTCTCCAATCCAGGTTTTCCTTTGTCCTCTTCAGGAGTTCTGTAAGTGGCTCGGGCACAAGGTCTTCCCTTAAGACCTTAGACTCAGTGGTGTTTATCTGGGAAACCTGCTTACACAAGCCAATCGTTGCCCCCTCCTCAAGACGAACTGCCTTGTCAGTCAAGTTCATCATTCTAACAGGGAAATTATTTGATCTTGATGAAACCAAAGTTCGGGCTATAAGTACTCCATCAGGGAGGTTACTCCCTCTTCCCATAGGCTCGATTAATCCTAGGCGCCTTACAAACTGTCCTACACATCGCCCTGGTATCACAATTTCGCTAGAAGCAGGCAACACAGTGGCCTGACAACAAACTACAGGGCAGCTGACTGGTGATGTTAATTCTGGTCGTGGTATCAGTACCAACTCGATTTCACCTACCTTCAAGCTTCAAGACCCCCAGTCGAGTATCGATGCAGCATCCTAATTTTCGTAGAACATCTAGTCCCAGTAAACACGCATCTGCAATATCAGCTATGTAGACTTCATGTTCTAACTCTAGTTCACCCAATTTTAGTTGCACACACTTCTTCTCTTTCACTGGTGTTGTCTCACCAGTTACAGTGGTTAACATACATGCACACCCCAGTACTTTGATCATGTGATTGCTGTGGGAAAGGCCTAATGATGTCTGGCCTGACGACAGTAATGGTCGCACCTGTATCTACAACCATCTGACAGGGTACATCATCCAGACTGCCCTCTACCAGCAATGCATCAACTTCCTGTTTCACCGAACGTACTCTAAGGAATTGTGGGGCCTTACCTCCAGCAATCACCGACCGCCGCCCCTCAAGACCGGTGTTTACACGTTTCCCGAATTTTTGAACTAATTGGTTGGTCTCACCTGGTTCGGGGTCTTGGTTTCTTCGCTGATACTGCCGACACTGGGCTCTCAGGTGTCCAGGTCGTCCACACTCCCAGCACTCTGGCCGCTTTCCTGGTCGAGAGCGGTGTCCTAAAGCACCAACTCTGCTGGAAATGACGCTAATTACTGTCTTAATTTCCTTCAGGGTATTATCGATGCTGTTCCCCTCTTCTTCGCTTGTAACTTTCGTTGCTCGCACCACACGCCGATTCGCTGGCACCTGCCTTGCTGACTCGACTTCAAGTGCACGGGCTAGAGCATCTTGCATGGTACGAGGTGCTGCCAGGCATACTGCTTGTCGCACCTCCAATTCTGCAATGGCATCAACAAAGAACCCAATGGCAAGCACATCTCGCGTCTCCTCTGGACACCCCTCAAGTGACAGATGGGCTAGTCTCACAATGTCTTGCCAAAGTTCCTGAAGTGACTCCCATGGTCGCTGGCTACGGCTTCGAAGTTGGGCATGGTGGGCATGTCGTAAATAGCGGTCCCCGAAACGCAGCTCCAGGGCAGTGACTAACGTAGAATACTCCAGGCGATGTCGTTCAGGCAAAGATTGGAGTATACTGAGTGCAGGGCCCCTCAACACTGCTGCCAGGTAGTAGGCACATTGCTCTTCTGTCCAACCATTCAGGGTTGCAACAATCTCATATTGGTGCTAATATTCACGCCATGGGGTTTGACCATCATAAGGGGCAGGCTTGATTGTAACCCCCTTTCCAGCCCCAGGCATGGCAACCTCAGCTGTATTCATGTTCTGTGGTAGTCCTACCGCCGATCCTGCAAACGCAGAGCACCTCCCATCGTTACCCCGATGTCTCAGCTCTGGCTTCGTCGAGTCACTTTCCCGACACACCGATGGCTGACCACCTGCCTGTCGCTGTAGAAATTTCTCCCATTCCATCCTTAAGAGACCCGCATCTTTCTGCAGGTCGTCTTTCACACTTACGATTTTCTTTTCCACATTTTCATTAACACTGTCAATTCTATGGTCCACCAATTCACTGACATTGTCAATTTTTAGGTCCACCATTTGAGAAACACTTTGAATTTTCTTGTCCACATACTCTATTTTAGTATGCACTAGCTCACTAATCCCCTCTATCTTCTTGTCTACATTCTCATTAACACTGTCAATTTTCCTATCAACACTGTCTATTTTCTTGTCTACATTCTCATTAACACTGTCTATTTTCTTGTCTACATTCTCATTAACACTCTCAATTTTCCTATCAACACTGTCTATTTTCTTGTCTACATTCTCATTAACACCCTCAATTTTTGTATTCACACCACTTATTTGGTTAGCTATTTGGCTACTCAGTCCCTCTATTAGTGCTCGCAAACCCTCTAACTCACTAGCCATTTTTCTTGTTAACATAAACTTATAACCTAAAATTCCTTACCTAATAAAAATTTACAAGTATGATTAAATATCTAACCATATACATTTTATTTTAACACCATTTAAAACACTTAATTAAATTTTAAATAATTGCCTCCATCCCACTTCTGACACCAGTGTTACAAGTTGCGGGCTAGGTACGTTTGGGGATGGAGGTCTTTGATAAAATAAAGAAAATAAAGCTAACCTAGTTTATTTACAACTGTATATACAAAAAAAAATTATGTCTATAAAGATTTATCACAATAAATGTCAAACAGAAGAAATAACTACTATTTGCATAAAGGATAAAAAAAATACATCTACACAGTTCTCTGTATATGGAAAGGTTACAAGTCACTCACAATGGTGGACCCAAAGAAATAACACCGAAGAATCTTTCTGGCCTAGAATCACCTTCTTCCTACTACTTGCTGCGGTCCCACTCGCTGGACGCCCTTGAGCAGTCGTCGCAATCCAATACTTGTCACTATCACTTCAGATCACACTAGGCACATGCCATCAAAACTCTCTCGCTCCTGCTGCAGCTCCCCCTTATATACCCCACCCACCCTCTTCTCGAATTATCTCGGCGGGTATCTGTTCTCCAACCTCCTGGAAAGATGTCGCTTCAAAGTCAAGCACCACCCCGAGAGTTAAAGAGGGAACAGGATCATTCCAGATCACGATATTTTCCCTCGGTTACCCGATACTGGGAGCAGGTGGTTATCATGGAGTAATACAATCACCCGAGGAGGTCTTTAAGCGCTGCCGCCACTGTATTGTATTTCGCCGCCCTGCACGACAGCCACGGCGCCGAGGAGGGGGAAGGGGGGTGTCCTAACTCCGCCACCACAGTATCGTACTACACCGCCCAGCCAGACAGTCGCGGCTTGCAAAAATATGCTGCGCAGCACCCCGAGTGCACCACTATCTTCACTCTTGAGGTCTTCGGTTCGACTCCCGACGCGTACCTCCTTGTCCATCGACCCGCAACAGCAGTCCTTTTGTTTCGCCCAATAATACTCCGAAGGTATGTGCCTTCAGCCTCACAGTAAACTCTGATGTCACCAAGATGTCTTCACAAGTGTCTTTCCACAATCGTAACACCTTCTTATAGCACGACCAACAGCGAACTCTCCCAAATCTGTTGATTCAGGGTTTATATACTCGGCAAAACAGTTAGGGAATCACCGCATTTCAAGGGTCCAAAAATAGACATTACATGAGGCTTCGGACGTGACTTTAGTCTCATAGGGCCGATCTCATAGACTAAAAGCGCAGTTGGAACAGGTCTCTATGAGGTAGTCCGGCTTGTGAATCATCGGCTAGCCCAAAAGGCGTTTCGACACAGCCTTCAGCCCTCAGAATCACAGCATGCAACAGTATTATCGGTATCATGGTACAATGCTGAAGAAACAGTTTTTATTGAGATATAATCACTGTACTGAATTTTATATGACAAAATCAGAAATGTATGTAATTCAGATAAGTCTGGAGTTGTCAGGGCTAACTTCTTGCCACGCCGACATTCTGGTCTCATCCTCACCCCATGCATGCGTCGTCCGAGTGGCGGAGGGAGGGGAGGAGAGCCAGCCTGTAGGAATGAACTTAAAATAGTATAAGAATAGTAGTGATTGTTTGTAATAAGAGTATTTGTAGGAAAAAAGATAAAGTAATGAGAAGATGTTTCTTGACTGGCCCAAACTGGTAGTCGAGTGGTGAGGTTTTGGCGTCAAGGAAAACGACGCGGTTAGAGAGAACTGAGTGTTTTTCGGCTGAAGTAGAAAAATTAAGCTACTATGGGTTCTGCTCCAAGTGTCTTTCAATTAGCTGTTCATTTTCGTTAATTCGTCTCTGCGCAGATCTGCTTTCTCCTGTTCTCCCTGACTCCTGTGGCAATTAGATAATTTCTCATTGGTTTATATTAGTTTGAAACATTACAAAAAGCTATATTTTTGTTCAAAAACCTTGTTAGGTTATAAAAACGACGGAAAAATATTTGAAAATCTAGCATGATTCCGCGACACACGCATGCGTGGATGCAATGCGCGCGCCTTTAAAACTAACTAATAGCGGGGTAGTCTCATCTATTTCTTTCATACTCTTTGGAGAGCCCACAACCTTTCATTAGAGAAGGACGAGACGCGTAGGGACCGCCAGATGCCCGTTTACTCATCGAGGCGCGGAAGACGCCTTCAAGTTTCATCGGAAGTTAGACGTTCGTAATTAGGTATGAAAACACTGTGCAACTCAGCACAGTTCCTCAAAGTACTATAGGTATTAGTTTTGTGCTAAGCGTTTATAAGTCAGGGCTACAAACCACACACAACAAATTTGTTAATCCCCCTCCGACGGTTAAGTAAGGAATCGCTAAGAGTATTGGAAGTGCAATTTTACCGTGTGAAGTAACCCGTGTAAATTAACTTTTGAAATACCAGTCGCACCCTCAGAGGTCAGCATGAACTCTACTAACCCCATAAAAGTGAACGGATTGAACTTTATTTAAGTACCTCCAATATCATAAATACTGAGCTAGCAGGAGCAAAACGGTATTATAAAATATGACTAGTTAGTGATCAACGAAAGGTAAACTAGTTAGAGAACATGTTGACCTAGTTAGGGCACATGTTGCAACTTCCAGTATGACAAACATTTCTAATATATATATTTTTAAATTACAGTGGATCGCACTGCCGTTGAGTAAAAAAAATAAAAATAAAAACATTTTCTCAGTCATTACAGTAAATCTGCCTAAAATACCAATTTCTTTCAAAATCGAAATGATAATACTGAGTCAGGGTTCAAATGTATACCTAGTTTGAATTAAATAATTTGTTGCACGTTTATGTTACCGGTGTACGGAACTCAATACGAACTAAACGACAATATCTTTGAAATTATTCGGCTGGACGTAAGTAAAATAATTAAAACTCGCTGATTTCACTGACCACGAAGCAGAGATGCAGGTGTGCACATAAGGCACTGAAACAAAGTGCTGCAAAAATCTTTTCGCGGAAACTACCGGGCCCTAGCCATCACACA
Organism: Medauroidea extradentata; assembly: GCA_003012365.1. NCBI lineage: Eukaryota > Metazoa > Arthropoda > Insecta > Phasmatodea > Phasmatidae > Medauroidea > Medauroidea extradentata. Next base: position 7,797 of record PNEQ01055254.1, read on the forward strand.
AGTAAATTACATCACGCAGAGGCTTGGGGCCAACGTAATCAAAGATCATATTCTGTTACTGAAGTTTAGCTTGTTGCCAAATAAGAACACAAATTTGCAGGTCTCTTCTAATAAGACAATTAACAAAAAATTCGTTAATTACGTAATTAGTTACAACCAAAGTGTTTAATGTCTGAAAATTAGTAAACAAAACTACCCGGATTTTTATGTCTCTTCCCGTTTTGACTTAAAAAATCATTATCACGTAACGAATGTAAACAGAAGAGCATGAACTTAAAAGTCATTAATCTGTAGTTACTAAAAGTTAAGTCGGTAGTGAAAACAGCCGTAAAATCAAAACAAATATTTAATCGTGTGTTAATACTAGATTTTTGGCACCGCAGTTGTTTCCCAGTTCAGAAAAGCCTCAACACGGAGAGATTCAAAACGTGTGAACCGACTGTCCACATGAACAAACAGCAATATGCAGCCTCCACGCAACATTCTTCTCTGTCACACGGCGGGCTGTCTGCGAGCGACAGGCGGAAGTAATACAAATCACGGATCTCGTTTCATCGTCAGCGTGAGGTAGGAAATAAAGTTTTCTTTTTTAATCTGACTTCGATTCGATTTTAAAGAGGTCTTCTATCGGTTCCTCGTAGAGATCCTATAAAATAAGCCAGTTTAGTGAATCTTCTATGCGTTCCTGTACAAGTCATCCGAGTTTGGTGAGTTGTTGCGCATGCGCCTGCAATGGAATCTACCAAGTTTGCTGAAAAAAAGGTAGGAGAAGGGGGAGAGGGTTATGTCGAGGTACAAAAATTAGTTAAAAAAAAACTTTCGTGAGTGTGAATTTTTTAAAAATATACTTACTTTGCAACAATACCTATTACAAATACGACAATGTTTCTGCCAATAAATTATAAACTTTGGGAAAAATAGGAAGAGAGGCTGCAAAATAGGGTATACAGGGGCAGAAATATCCGGCCAACAAATTTAGCGAAACAATTAAAGATAACTGGGGGCAGTGGAACGCATGCCATAGGCACAGCAGGTTATTAAATAAAATTACAATGAGTATAATTTGCGTCTTTTGTAGAAAGGAAACAAGTAAAATCGAATGTTGTAGTCATGAAAATTGGCGTTTATTATTATGTTAGCGATATCCAATAATTTAAGTGTGTCGGTACCATTTCGTCGACTTTGAAAAAAAAAGAGGCAAACTTTACATGTTACAGTAGTCCTAAGGCGAATTCTCGGAAACCCCTAAACATAAATATCATGTGTACTTTTCCATGTTTGCAGTAGAAAAATATAAGGGAATTTGAGATTGAATAAAAAACCGTTTCATGTTTTGTTGGTATCCTTCTAGCCCGGCAAAAATGTTTTTTATAAAGAATGTCCGTGTACTCGCTGTGAGAATTTGAATTATTCATCTCTCTCGTACGTGCGTGCGTACGGGAGACATGTATACATTTATATGTGTGTTTTTTCGTGAGCACATAAAAGTGCACGGGTATATAAGAACTGTGTGTGTGTGTTTGTGTATGTGGCTGAAAGCAACGTAGAAAGTGGATTTTATGAATACCGAGAAGACGAGTGAGGTGACGTTAAATTAGGACTGGGAGGTAACTTATTCCAATACTCGGCGAATGACTATGAGGTTGGTGTGTACTTTTACGGTGTGCCTATAGATAAGTAATGAATGTAGACAGCTTTGATTGCGGTTACCCGCTGCATTACAGGAACGTTAAGAGTTAAAATGTGTATTACAAAGTTTATATCCTCAAACTTTGTAGCAAAATAGTAGCAATATTTATAATCTTTATACAATCACAAATGACTTACAAATGTTTACTTTCAATTTGTACGGATCTCCAGAATAGTTCCAAGTGTCGTGACCAACGTTGTATCAGTGTACAACTTGACAGAAGCTGTTAAGGCTTGTTTCAGTCGCAATATTGAATGTTATTATTTTTCGCTTTTTTGTAATTTTCATAAGAAAATGTTAAATATGCGATTACACATAAAATTCTATTTATATCTCGCTACAGTACTGACATTGTGATTTAGCTGTTAACTTATAATTACGCCGCATTATTTGCCCGATAAATTGCGACCTAACTATAGACTACATTATTATATCTATTGCCATGCTTGTACAGTAGCTCAAGATATATAGAATTTGCAGTATAGTCGCCGATTTAATATTTTTCTTCTCAGAATTCCAAAAAAGCGGAAACATTAAAATTCAATGTTGTGACTGAAACCGAGTCTTAAGTTGACCGCCTGCCCGGCCACTAAGCGGTGAGCATAGATTCTGCCATTAACAAAAATATTCGAAAAGTTCACGACGCGTTTGAGTTATATATGCTTAACAACATCGTTCGAATAACGTTGCACGTGAGTGTATATCCATCTCAGGTTCACTATCACTCATTAAAGCATATTTTCGCGCTATGACGAAAACGAGTGTTTTTACAGTCCTTTCTAGACAAAAAAAAACTTGTCACAGAATATTGTATAACTTATAGGCGGGTACAATTTACCTTTGTCTTCTGTATTACGTCATGAAATGATAGTCACCACAAAATGTCTCATATAGGCAAGAAGACTAGAAGACAGCACGCCTGTTGAGTGACTTGCTTCTAGAGGCTACACTCTAAAAATAGTGTGTAAATTAGCCACACGTGCGTATAGGAGCGCTAAGAAAGTAGGTATGGTAGAATTGTTTCCCAGACATTCATGGTAGCACTCGTAAACTATTTAGGCAAATGTATACTAAAGTAACTAGAATTGTATTGTTACAACAACAAAAGTTTGTATATTTACAAGGCGGAAGTATGGTAACTGTCCTAAACTGCGTTTAGGTTAATTACTTCCCAAACATTCTAGGAAGTTTTTTTACAGTGTAGAGTGAGGCGTGATGCGCGTGTTGTGTCGTCCTTACCGCTTCCGCACTTCTAGGCTTTGAAAGCCATCTTAACTGCTCTGATACGACTTGCGAATACCGGAGACAGTATGCTTTTAGGGCTCTTTAAGTAGTTCCTTAATTCTTTGAAGAAAAGTGAAATGTTTTGCTCAGAAATCTGTAACTATCATTGCTAACGCGTCCACACACAAGTAAAAATATTTCTTCGTGTTCAACCAATAAAGTAAGAGCCTTATGATGCTACTTTTAACTATTCCCCTCCCCTATGCCACGGTAAATTGATTATATTTTAAGGGAAAAAAATATGATTGTCAGAAAAGGTTTTGATTGTGGTTTTTTACTTAAGCCATATGAGCGCAGAGCAGTTTATAACTGATATTTCAAACGGTGACAAAGATGAGGGTAATGTCTACACACTGTGTGACTAAATGTCATTACATTACGCTTGAACCTCTATTACATGACATAATCGTAATGAATATTCCTTGATTTTTTTTCAAATCAACTAAGAAGTAGGCAAGACTTAAATCATATAGCTGTACTACATGCTTCTCAGCACGAAAATTTAATTAAATGTTGGCCTAATTGCATCACAGTTTATAAAACGGGCGTACAAAACATAGAAATTACTGCAGAAACTGCTCCTAACTTAAATAATCAAACTTTGTTTCGTAATACAATGTGGTCAGGTAAAGTAGTCGCGAGTTTCTGATGCTTCACGTGGACAAGAATGCAAACAAACTTCATGATTCATGGACGACTTTTGTAAATCCGTTCTGAAAGGGACATGTGATTTATTCTATAGAAAAACACGTGACATAATGAAGTGACAGTAGAAAATATTTTTATTTGTTGTTAACAATGCGTAACTCAAAATAATAGAATTCATTTCAGATATGTTAATTATGCGGATGTAATAATTTAATTTGCCGAAATAGGTAAGTTTTATTGCTGACAGTCTGTAATACAATTTTATTTTAGTTCAAAGTATTTACAACTAAATACGACTCTTTCATACCATGTAAGTATTTATATTTGTATTATATTTATTATATACATGTATATATATTATTTGATATTTATATTATGTATACTATATATATATATTTGATATTTATATTATGTATACTATATATATTTGATATTTATATTATATATACTATACATTTTGTATTTATATTATATATACTATATATTTTATATTTATATTATATCTATTATATTTATACATTACATTTAATAATATATTTACGGGCGCTACCTACCTCGTCGTGTTTGTACGAACAAAGATAAGAAGTTACTTGAATGTCTTCGGACGGAAAGAGTTATCTGCATTGAGAAGAGAAGAATATTGCTATAGGAATAAAAATGCGAAAAAATCTCATCATAAAAAAGAGAACACTGACGGACATATCAAACTGCAGCCCAAACCTAGAATAAAAATGCGAAAAAATCTCATCATAAAAAAGAGAACACTGACGGACATTATCAAACTGCAGCCCAAACCTAGAATAAAAATGCGAAAAAAATCTCATCATA
>PNEQ01055254.1:12346-54481 GCA_003012365.1 Medauroidea extradentata
CATAAAAAAGAGAACACTGACGGACATATCAAACTGCAGCCCAAACCTAGAATAAAAATGCGAAAAAAATCTCATCATAAAAAAGAGAACACTGACGGACATATCAAACTGCAGCCCAAACCTAGAATAAAAATGCGAAAAAAATCTCATCATAAAAAAGAGAACACTGACGGACATATCAAACTGCAGCCCAAACCTAGAATCGTGAAATATTTTGTGTGGTTTCCCCTCAGCGATATTTTGAAATTCGACCTCTAAGGGGGTGAAAAGGGGTGAAATGTATTTTTGAAGAAAAGTCGATAGAGCCCGAACCCAACAGTCTATCATCGTGATTTTTACTTCAGTGGGACACACGCAAAAAAGAATGTATGCCAATTTCAGGATTCTCCGAAATTCAACACTTTAGACGGTGAAAAGACATTAAATGTTTTTCTGATCAATTATCGATATATATCGAAATCCTTCACGATAGAGAGTTGATTTTCACTTCAAAATGTTGCATAAAAACAGTTTTAGGGGTTTTTGAAATTCTATCCCCCAAGAAGTAAAAAAGGGGTGATATGTTATTTACGAATCGTCTATATTACTGGATCACAATTCGCTATCATCGTAATTTTTACTTAAATTGGTTAAGTATACATATTACTATGACAGGACTTCAAGACTTTTCGAAATTCGATAATTAAGGGGGTGAAATACGTGAAATATGCTTTCGATTATTTCTCTACAGCTATTGAACCAACCGAATATTGAAGTTCTCTTTGCTTTTGATTGATACTTACGTGAATATCCAAGGTATCATTTAAATATATTTTCTGAATTCGACCCCAAAGAGGTAATAAATTGTAAAGTGTGTTTTTGATTCACAATATATATATATATATATATATATATATATATATATGTATATATATATTTACATATATATATATATATTTACACACTACTTTGATTTTTTATGTAGCGACGTGATTTTTCTTTCAGATTGATGCTTACTCAAATATCTGAAAAGTAATTTCACGAATTTTCGAAATCCCCTACCTAAGGCGCGGCGAAAAAGGATGAAAAGTTAATCTTCGCTATATCTTGAACCCAGCAGGCTATTATCCTGTTTTTTTTTTTTTTTTTCACGTTCAATTGACACTAGTAATGTAGTCTAAAATGTGATTCAAGTTTTTTTTGAAATTCGCTATCTTAGGAGGTGAAAAGTTCCTACATGTGTTTCAGATAAATCTTTGACATATATCGAACTGACCGAGATATTCAGTTTATTTTTGCTTCAGGATGATGATTAGGTAAATGACCACAACGAGGTTTTAAGATTTTCAAAATTCAAACTGTCAGTACTGTACAGGGGTGATATTATGTGATTTTTAATGGATAACCGATTTTGTTTTGACTAAAGGAGCTATCGTCATGATTTTCGCTTAACGTGGATACTTGAACAATTAATATTTAAGGTGTGGAACTAAGATTTTTTGAAATTCGACTTATAACGGGGCGAAAAGGCATACATTTGTTTTCTATCAGCCGATGATAATTATCTAACCAGTAGAGATATTGAGGTGCTTTTCGCGTCAGAATGATGCTTACGTAACTACCTAAGCAAAGTAATGCAAGTTTTATTTTATAATATAACTTAATTAAGACTTAAACTTAGTATGTGAACTTTCATGGCAGATGATCCGAAAAACAAGTACGATCAGCGAAAAATAAATTGTATTGCAGTTTCATTGTACTGTTCTATCGAGATGTGGTGTACAACCTATATGAGCTCGGAAATAAATATTTTATTTTGAAAATTAATATTCATGAAACATTTCGACGTTATGTGCACAGTTGTTTGTAGTTCTGATCTACCGTTTGGGAGGTTCTGGGTTCAAATTCCTTGAAAGGCTGCGCAAATGTTTAAGTCTGATACACAAAGTTTACAAGGAAGATGAAATTAGTGCAATTTGGATGAAGTTCAGAAGTGGTGAAAATGGATTATGCAGTCCACTATTGACTGAAATTCCTCGACATCAGCCAGTGTATTCTATATCACTTATCTCAAGGCTGGGGCACCAAATACGTTTATACTTCAGTGAAACATTATCCCGCCAAAACTACCTAGTTCCACTTAACTTCAAGTGAAGGTTTTGAAAAACAAATACTGTATGTAATTGAGGGCTGCATCACCAATGGTTTTGTTCGGGGAAAGGCAATCTTAACACCACGTAAACTACATTCCATTCGATTACCGTCTTACATTTAAGAGTCTGTAACTGCCCCACAACGTCAAATTTTCTGTGACAGTAAAAAGGCCCAGATGAAGTAAGTTGCTGTTAGTGGCAGCAACCAAATTAAAGACTTCTTTTCGCGTGGACAGCTGTAGCTACTCTTCCTGCCGCAGTGTTAATTCAACTAGCAGATTAATCTGTCTAACACTTGATGACTAAACTACCTATCTGGTATACAAAGAGGTTTTTCAATTAAAGTAAATATTACCTGCTCTGAGCACGGTCTAAGAGGAAGAGGTCTTGACACTGCGTATGCTCTCCAACAAGAGACAGTGACCCCTTCATGTCGCCGAGCGCTAGTAGTAATTTGGTGGAAGATTTGTCTTGTTTACGTCTCGTGTTTTACAATTTTTGCAATTATTTATATAAAATCATGTTAATAAGGTAAGCTGATATAGTATATACACGTTCCGTGCCCATAAATGCTTTGGTATGTGTGGAACCTTTTATATAAGTCGCCTGAAAAAAAAATTATGTATTGTTTTAGTGAACACATTCGAACAAAACCTATTATTTCCTGCCCTACAAAATTTTATTATCGTTGCAATGTGCATATACATGTAAAACATTGAAAAACTAAATTTTAAGGTTGAAAAAAATTGTTCCGATGCAAAATTACGTTTCAATTTTTTTCATCTATATAATACACGAAATTCCGGTAACACTTCACATTTTACGCTAAGCGAAATACTAAACAAGACAAATCCTTCACTAAATTACTACTAGCGCTCGACAACAAAAAGGGAGTCACATTTTATTCCTCAGTGTCAAGACCTCTATACCACAGATCAATCGCCTGACTATACCTTCATAGACCGTGGCTCTGAGTAATACACACGAACAAAGCCGCGGGCGCACTGCTAGTACGTACATATAGGAAGTGTTTCAGAGTGTATATCGGCAAAAAATATTCGCTGTGTTTGCTCACTTTTCTGGTTATCGTGAAAGTATCCGCTATGATTCTACAGCAATGTGAGTCGCATCAATATGAACAAAAAACTCATCAGTGGCGGGTTCGACAGACACTGAACCTAACAGAATTTGATTCCCAGACTTTACAGGTTGTCAGTCTCATAAATTGACTTCATTTCTATGTTTATATAAAAGTCTTGAGTTTCTTAGAGAACATTTTGGTTACGTAGGAAAACTCTTAGTAGTATTGTACCTACGAATTTATTTTTAATTCCTCCATAGTTACGGTCTAGTTATGTTATAGTTTTGCGTTGATCAGTAGATGTAGGTAACTGAGCTAACCTTTCAAGGAAAGTGATTGCTTTAGTTCTGCTCTTCTATTTTCCAGGTCACGGAAATTGTGTTAGCGTGGGTGGAGTGAAATTTGCATCATATATTGTCAACGAATCACGTCATGCGTGGTTTGTTGTGTGATTTCCATATTTATCTTCCTTTACTAACATAATTTTGTCTGGTAAACTGGCTGATGTCCTTTGACGGAGATGCTTTGATTACATCAAACATTCCTCTGGTGGCAATGGCGGAGAAAAACGCTGTCCGCCAACCCACATGAAATGTTGACAGGAGACAGGAAAGTCATGTGTTCCTTGGTAACATAACAGGCACCCACCTACATGGTAAATTTAATTTAATAATGCGTTTACAATATTCGCAGTAATTTTTGACCAAACAGTTTCATGAATTTACACTGCATATATTTTTTTACGAAATACCATAGCCTACTTTATGAAACCAAATTAAAGGCTATTTCGAAACATAACGTCAGTATTTTTATTAAGTGATTTGGTAGCTCCTACAACGATTTCCATTTCCATACTGTCGTATCTGTAAACATAGTATTTGGACACACTCTAAACTTAAATTGTAAACTTCACAGGCTTTTACCATGAAATTACCACCAATATTGTGGCAGGGCCAAAGCTGAAGGGGAAAGCATGGTTATTTTAATTTATAATTCTTGTTTGTTTAACTCGTAAAAGTTTAACCCCTTCAGAATATAAAATATGTACTTATAGTGCTTCTGACCCCAGAACCGATTGTATACTGTGTGTTTACGACATCCGAAACCGTCCAAATTAGTTAGTCAACATTCCACTCCGAAAATTTTTTCTGGATAGACACAGACATTCCGTCAATACTAATTTAAAATAAAACACACAGTCTTATTCTGAGCTTTAACTAAGCCGGAATTTTAATAACGATAGTCAGATTCATTTCATTCCTAAAAATTAATCAATTTTACTAGACAACTGTCCATCTCCGTTGAAATACTGCTGCTTCACTCGTCATGACAGTAATACAATGTTCCACTTCAGCGCTCTTGATCTTGGTCGTTAACTGCACGTGATGCGATGGCCGTTGCTTCAGCTGTAATTGATTTTGTGCCTTCCTGAACCCTCCCACTAGGCGGAGTATTTTTAAAAGTACTATCACATCTGCTAACGAGCTCTCTCGACGGTTGAAAACAAGGAAGTATCCAGTTATACGTCAGCGAATACATCGGATGACGCTAGCAAACCAGGAAGTGTAGGAAACTCTCACAATTATCTGCCGAAGTAGTCGGCAATTCGCAGAAGTTCGTTTGCAGGTGTCGGCGGGTGCAATGTTCGGAAAGTGTTCTTCCGACATGGGACAAGGTAAAGTTTACTTGGACTCTTCACAGGCAGGTAATCACTTTCGAAGACAGTCTTTCCAAGAACACAGGAAAGTTGGATTACTTTGCTCAACATCGAGGTAACTTAGCACCACATATTATTAGATACCGGGCAGGTCACTGACCTGTAAGCTAGCCTCCAAGGATATACGTTTACTGAATCAAACAAAATTTGTTCATTGGCTGCTCGCTGACGCAGTGATACCACATTGATGGACATGCATTTACTTACCACTTTATTATTGGATCAGCGCTTTCCATGACGTGTCAAATAAGTGAAGACCCAAACGCGAACGCGACCAAAACTTAGTTCTTTAAATTCTAGTGTGTGCCCAAAAAAAACGCAAATTTTTCGTGTCCCTACATACTGTTTTAAGTAAAAATTTACTCTACTTAAATTCAGGAGTACTCCATTCTAATTTGTGAGTACACGCGAAGATGAATACTTCAATTTAATAACACGAGACGTACTATCGTAAAATATATTTTCGAATTTTATTATGTGGCGAAATAATCACATTGTCCAAAGACACCTGATTAGCACGGAAGGGGGGGGGGGAACAATTTGAGTGTAACATCACTTTACGATAGCCAAGATGTTAAAAAAATTTTGTGACACCAAACTTAATTTTTTCAGTTTAGTGAAACATGTACCTACACAGGCTTTATTACTTACATTATTATATGCATACGGTGTTCCGGGAGTAGACATCAATAAAGAGGCGGATGGCACAAATAAACCAAACTTGTGTGTAATCCGGTAAGCAACCGTCTAAAAGTTACGAGTTTGTTAAGAAAATTTGACTGTACTATATCCTGAGCTAAGCATTTACTGATGGTGGAAAAAGTAAAGGTCCATGTGGTGCGAAATTTGTACACATCACAGATGACTAGTGGATCACATTTAAAAGTACTTTTCATGTCACTGAGACTACAGCTTTGTGGGCTGAAAAAAAAAAATCACTTTCACAAAAGTTGTGTTCTGTTCTGGAATTTGCCTCAGGTTTGCACGAAGTAAAAAAATATCAACGGGCCACATAAATGATCACCCGCCATTGAAAAAAAAAACTGCCCTATAGTATGGCCAATTAATGAGTAAAAACCAGTATTTTAAATTAACAAACTTCGATGCAGTAAATGCGAGAACATAATGTAATGCAGAAGATTCACACAATGGGAAATCCGCTATAAGGTTGAAATTAATATGTGAGAAAATAACCAAACATAACTTTATTGCAAATAAAACCAATGCACAATTGTTTTAATTATTGAAATTTATTTTTGAACGTACTGTGTTAAATTTGTGAGGATAAAATAAAAAAAAATTAATAAAGGGGATGATAGTGGTTTCAATAAACAAAATTTATGTTACCAAAATTGGAAGTTAAGATAAACGAATTACATCACCAGACATCCTTACGTAGTTGCTGCCTCATATTCATAGCGGCCGCGGTTATGTAGAGGCTAGTGCGTTTGCCTCCCATCATAGCGAACTGGGCGTTATTCCTGAATAGCCTCACAGGCAGATTTTCTGTGTGTGAAATTGTGACATACATGATGACGGCTCGTGGGGGAGGGGGTGTCATGTGTGCTCCTGTTTTCCGTTCCAGTACCGTGAGGAGTCCACGGTTCGCATCTAGGCCCGGGCATGTTTGTTGTGCTGTTAGTCTCATTTCGCCCTTGTCGGCTCTTAATACTTCGTCGTTTAAGGGCCGTAATACCCTCACTGCCATCCCCCACTAAGGTAAACAATGTGAACATGGAGCGGTACTGGGGCAGAAAACAGGGGTACACGAAATAAACCCTCCCCCCCACTACACATTTTCATGTATTAGCTGCAATTCCTACGTGCAGAAACTCTGCGTATTAGGTTATTCAGGAATTGCACCCAGTTCGCTATGATGGGAGGCGGGCGCACTAGCCTCTACATAACCGCGGCCGTTGTGAATATAAAGCAACAACTACGTAAGGGTGTCTGGTGATGTAATTAGTTTATCTTATCTTCCCGGTTCGATAATATCAATTTTGTTTAATGAAGCAACTGACTACTATCATATTTATTAATAACATTTCATTTTATCTTCACGAATTAAAATAATCTTATTTTCGCTGAAGACGCCCGAAGTAGGCTATATTTCACTCCACAGTAATACCAACTTCACAACACTCACTGTATCGAAATTTTCGTTTTTAGTCATTGGTACCTCTGCAGTTTTCTTTCAATAGGAATTATTTTGGTTGTTTGCGTTCTTGAAATGCTTCACGATGAAATGGGAACAAAAGCTGCAGAACAGCACTTTCTTCAGACATTTTAAAAACAAATTTAATGCAACATTGCCTAACTAAATAAATGTGAAATATGTATCAGCACGTTGGGAACTGACACACAAAATTACGAAAGGTAATGGTGGTTCATCAATAAATGATGAAGATTGAAGACAGACTTCTCATAATAGCCACGTTCTTATTCACTTTTCATTATTACATACTTAATAAAACTATTTGTTTATGTCAGCGTAAGTATTGACGCATTATTTTAATGTATAATTTTTTTCACTATTACATTTATTTTTTATTGCACGAGTTGTAAGACTGTGGTGTACAGCTTCTGCAATCTTCAGTTAATGATTCGTTTTCCTTATCATAGTTACGAGGGCCTGTTGTACGACTGTTCTCTTGCAGCGCTAGTTAACAACTATTTTATAACTAACTTGATACAAGTTGAAGGTAATAAGTAGTTCAATGTCATGCACAGTTTTAACAAGCATACTTAAACGATAAAATAAAATTCAATACCGTGGTCACATTCACAAGTATACGTACAACTTATAACTATAATCATTTCTGGAAAAATTTACAAATTAATTAATAATGCTTACATTTGACGCGATTAAAGAATCAAAGTTGTTTGGTTACGATTGCTGTATGTGGTATTCTATAGTGAAATGTATAAAATATATGTAGTTCCTTGCCGCTACATACTAACCTCTTGTACGAGAGTCAGTAAAGTGTACTTTATTTTATTAGCTTACCTTTTGTTTGTGATATAGTTTGAATACCCACTTGCACTCCCACTCGGGAAAATAAAATCAAAATTAGACGTTTGCTTAAGAAGTTTAGATTTTCTTGTAATAGCAAACAAACTCCTCTCGTTAAATCATGAAATAAACGCCATCTACTATCAACTCGCCAGTTTCACCAACATATGGGTACAAAATTCAAATCCGTTTTTCCAGTTTGTTGCGTCCGCCCCGCTCACAAAATATAAATACTTTCTATTCGGGAATCGCATTGCGTCCGCTATTTTGGTCGAGCTGACTTCGTATAAACCTCAATACTAATTGGCTGACAAGTTATTTTTTGCGTCGCGCCCTTCGCGTCTGTCGAGAAAATTTTAAGCCACCGTAATATGTACAGAACGAAAAAAAAAAAAAAAAAAAAAAACATTTACATTAAAATTCTTTGGAAACCAGTTTCCAAAAATTTGTTTGTAAGTTTACCAAAAATTTATAAACCCTACAAGGAGATGTTTGGAAATAAACAAATATGTCTACATATTTATACACTGTTTTGCATACTCACAGATAATTTTTGTACATTTAAAACTAAATCATTGTACACTTTACAAAAATTTTTTGAAGCGACGCAAACAATATTTTTGGCAACCATTTCCCTAGAACATTTTTTTTTATAAGAACAATATATTTTTGTAAAATGTGACAGGTCTTTGATGGCTATTTTGTTTTCTTTGTTTGGCGTCAAACACTGCTCATAAAAACGCATCTCTCTAGTCCCCCATGGAAATTTGAGATATTTAGACCACTTTAATGGATAGCGAGATTTTTGTTGTAGTGCCTAAACTGATAAGTGTTTTGATATTTTTTTTAAATTTATTTTCTGGTAAATGTTCCATTTTTTTTACTGTGCGTTCACTTTCGAGTGCATATTATTTACAACGTCCTGGTTATATTAACAAGTAACGGAAACATATAAATTGGAAAAAATGAAAAAAGTAAGTATGACTTCAAAAGGATGCGAAAAAAGGTCGCAAACACGTGGTTGGGATATACTCTCTCATATTTACACATTAATCACCGAACATCTGTTGACGACAGAAGATAGATTAAACGCGCTCTTTTGATAGTCATCTGCCTGCTCATGGATGCTGCAGTTATTAAGTGTAATCTCATGTTCTACGCGTTTGTGTTCGGGAAACATTTTCTGTTATTTGTTTTCTAAAAAAAACCCGCAGAAACCTGTGCAGATACTACTGCTCTCTGTTGACAAACAGATGTACCCACACAGCGCAACTCAATGAACACAGCTGACGGCGCAGCGCAGAGTTTTCTTCGTACAACACACTCGCTATTCCTATTTACGCTATTTTAGCGAATATAATTTTTGTTTGATTCTCAAAATAAGCAGATATCGTAAAGATGTCACTTAGATTTTTTGAAAATTAATTTTGCTCTGACACCAAATTTTTTCAAAACAAAACATATCTTTGTTTGGTTATCGACTTAATAAATGCAAGACAAAAATTAACAAAACTATATAAATTTTCTTAAAAATTAGGCTACTTAATACAAACAAATTAAAAGAAACACGTGTGGTACTGTTTTACAATATTTTCTGATTTTTTTCGATTAAAAAATAACAATGTTGTAGGCTATGAAATGACATATATAAAAACAAAAATAAATACATTTTTGTATTTTTAAAAACCTTTTTTAAATTTTTAAATTCTCATTTCAAAATTCTGAATTTTTTATTAAATGCAAAAATATTTTATTTTTTGTTTTTATAAATGTCATTAAATTGTTATAGACAGTGAACTTTTTCGGTTTGGTATGTCAGTTGGTTTTAGTGGCGTACATAAAACCGTATAGTGCAAAATTTGACGTTTACGTCTCATTACGCGAAAAATATGAGAGATACAACAATTTTGGAAGAGGAAGATTTAGTCACAATTTATGTCTAAAATAAGAAAAAGAAAATTATCTGGTACAAATATAAAAATAATAAAAGACGTTGAAAACTGAGGTGAACAGCGCCTTTAAGGAGTATCAGTTGAAAACATTCTGATAATTTTAGCTTGTTATTCCAAATTTGGGTGTGTAACTACAAAACGAAATAACTATACTAGACTAAATGTGAATAGATGCATAATATTCAACGTGAGGCTTCCTCCTTCAACGACAGAATCACACATTCTGGAAATTTGTTTTAGCGTTCACACATCACGTTATCTGTACTCTAGATAAATTGGCCGAATTGAGTGCAGTAATTGAATATAATTCCGGAAGTTCGCGGGCGATTGGTCGCTTACTTGAAACTTTGTTTATTGTTTTCTCGAGCATGGTTGATTCTGGAATGCTTAGCTACAAAGACCGTTTCGGTTACCGGGTACATACTGATTGAAATTCACAGTTCTTTTTGCAAAAATAATCCAGAAACCTTCATTTTAATCGTAAATATATATTGTTTGAAATATTTTACAGTATTCATATTCTTATATTACTATTAAACCATACAATTTTAATTATATTCATGTAAATCCTAACATTTTAGTTAAAGCCTGTTAAAAATCTTAGTTTCTTGTACATATTATAACAATTTACAAATATTGTCAATGTTAAATTACAATTAGAACAACGGGTTCGTCGTGAAATGTTTTTTTCGCCGTTTTGTTTCAGTGTCTTACGTGAAAATCGGCAGAAATGCTTCAAGTAATTGGCAGCTTGTCTTAGTGCAGACCCGTCTCTCAATTTGCTGCACCAATCAGAACCAGGCTATTGTAACCACATATGTCAGTAGAAACTCAAGACAAGTGAGAGATGAAACATCTAATTTTTCACTGACCGTGAAGCAGAGCTACAGATGTCTGCATAAGACATTGCAACCTAATTGTGCAACAATATTTTCGCCACAAACTCGTGGCAATGGTGATAATCAATGCGAATGTTTTCAGTATATATTTAGACAAGTGATTTTTCCGATTGAGTTTAAAGGTTGAGTTTAGAATTTGTATCTAGAGAATGACAGAATGTTCACATCCTGTTTTTACTGGAAATCAGTTTTGTTTTCGTTAGCGTCCTTCCAAGGCAATCTGCTTTTCTGTTCTGGGATCAAGTATTATTTCTGACGAAGAATCTGAACTAGGAAGTGGGGTCTGACCGACTTTGTCGAGGGTGTCGTGGTAGAGAAAATAATTTTTATAGGAAATCTTCAGAAAGAAAACTCTCCCTTGATCCAAGAAGCACTCGTCTAGCGGGCGAAACAAAAAGGCGCGCATGCCCACAGGCGATTTATGCCGGAAATTTCTCGACTCTGCCAGATTGCAGCGTCTGGGGCCTTGCAAGACTCGACGGCTCGTTTGATGTCGCCCAGAGGGCGCCAGACGAATCCCCGGCCACGGAAGTTGTGAAGGGAGAAGAACGGAGAAGTGGCAGAGACGCGAGCAAGACGACGGTGAAGTGTAGTGGAGGGCGATTGGTTCCAGGGCTATGCAGCTTAGTTCACGGCTCGAAGTGATTACCTCCCTTTCCCGCCCTTCGTGTACTTTAATTTTTGGAACAAGTCAGAAAGAAGAATCCTTAATCTCGGTGACTGAAATTTTATTTTCTGCTGATGTTCCGTCATTTAAATTGAACGGATGTGATGAAAAAGGAAAAACTTTCCACATTTTAACGAAATTGAAGTGAGATAGCCAGTTGTACTTACGTTTAGCTTCATCGATCGAAAAAAAAAATTCCAGGATTCCTTACAACGCTTTATTATGAAGTGAGCTCTACAAGTAAAACAACCCCTTCTTAATCTCAGCGTTATGGCATGATTGGCTGCGAGAGTCACTGTTTAGTTTCATTATGAAATCCATGTTATTGTGACTATCCAATAGTAACGTTGTGAATATGGGATTTGTACAGTGTAAATATGATGGCATAAAACATAGGACACTTGCAATTAACAGAACTTGTGTTATGACAACATGACTATTTATTATTGTTCTATCAAACTTCGAGATTAAAAAGGAAAACATTCTTTCTACTTGGGCGCATATAACTTTCTGTACATAGAATGTATTGGGTTTTTCTTCCAGATAATGCTCTATTTCCTTAAATCTTAACGAGTATATAATTGTAAGTTTTCCCATTCAGCAAATAGTTTAGTGGCAAAACAGTTTTTCCCATTTCCCCGAAAGTTGGCCGAAATGGAATCTTTGCCTTCTTTATCTCACCTCTTCCTCGTCTTCAACATTTTATTTTAGAGGCCTGTGCCTACAATCAAAATTTAAAGCTAACTTACCGGAACAATAACTTTCCTCCAATAAAACTAGATCTTCGGGTAGTTTTTCACTCACTAACGGATTATATACGATTACCGGGAGGACAGAAAATATACTGTAAGGGTGGTGCCTAATACACGCTTCGAATGCCTTGTAACGTACAGAAAAAAAATTTTTTTTATGAAACTATTCCACATCTCCGCCCATTATGTTAATGTAATAAAAGTAAAAAAAACACTTTTGACAAATCCGTAATGTCATTGTTTAATCACCATGCTAATTAAAAACACAGTTTCGATGCAATCCAACTTATATAAAAACGGCCTTTTAAGGTACCGTACTTCAACATGTAGGTACTAACCGGATATGCGCGAAACTTGGGCTGAAACGTTCATTGAACATTGCTACAGAATTGCCACCAATTAAATTATAGCTTATGGTAACCGCTTACGGATGAACGGAAATCTTGCACGTTAGTTCAGCGCTTGGCTCGTAAAGACGGTCATACATTACATACGAGCTTTAAGGTAGCCCTTATAGCCTCATCACTTATGGTCTCTAACGTGGAGGTAGGCGACACCCTTGAGAAGTCTTTGTAAATTAGATTTTGGTTTGATTCCATGCCGGATAGACGGAGATTTTCATGTGAGGGTATCATGCAGGACGTTGTTTGTCAGCAGGTTTCCTTTACGATTTCCTTTTTCCCTAGCTTCTTATTTACGACGATGTTCAATAGCTGCTCAACTCACCGCTCAATAGATCTGAAAACCTCGTTAAGAGCTGAAGAAATTATTTTCATTTCAATCACCTGACTTCCACGGACGTCTACAACTTGTGGGTGATAAAACAATCAAGGAGAATTCATTATTTAGTGATTACCGCAGGACAAACAGGACTCGTATTTGATAAAGTGGTCAGAAATTATAATTTATTTTTGCAATCTGTTAAGAGGTTTCACAACGTCTTAAATCTTAAAGAAGAGTTGGTGTGTATGAACATATGTGTGTGCATATTGTGTGTAGCCAATACACTCACGAACGAGAGCAAGTGATTTACGAACAAACTGAAACGTTTTTATTAGAATGTTTGCACGGGCTGCCTCGAGAATGTAGGTGAATAATTACATTCACACAACTTTTGAAGCAACAATTTTGAAACTAATGTTGTCACAATATGCGTTTCTTTCACGAAGTATCCTAAAATGGGGTGAATAGGAACAGCGGGGCGAATAGGAACGACATTTCAAACCAATTTTTCTCCAACAACTCGTCAGTAAAACACGTTATTTTTAATGACACTATCATTTATAAGCAGTCCTTACGTGCTAATATAACAACCGTTTCTCTAAAAGCAGGTTTTCCATGAAAAATTTTGTTGTAAATTTTTTCCTATTCACCCCACTGTTCCTATTCACCCCGTTTTACGGTAGTGCAGCACGGTTCTCGTAACCTACATTCGATGCAACCGCTCGTCGTTTAAAACCGGGAAGGATGGATGCATGAATCACTGTGCGGTACGCAGACCTCCCACCACACCGGGGGCCGGTCTGGCTGCAGTTGCCAACACAAACGTTGTCCTGAGAGTGTTTACGAAGCTGTCAGAATACGGCGCTTTGACAGGCCCTGGTTGGCAACACTTTCGCTGGAAGGAAACGGAAAAAGATCTTCCACGCTATCAACACATGCTCTTAACGATTCGACTATTACAAGCGTTGAATGCACAACACTGAAAACAAAACTGTATACATAATATTATATATGTGTAATATATATTTCACTTGAAGTGAAATTGAAGCTAAACACTATCAATATAGGGGTTCTGAGACACTCATAGTGGCCTAAGTCAGGAATATATAAAAGCATGGTTGGTATTAATATAATACACATTTTCCCCAAAATCATTTAATGAAAATATCTTAAGTATATCATAGATTTAATTTTAATTGTTGCGTACTGCACGAGTGTACCGCATTTTATTTTACTAGAAATATTTTTTTTTTCGACAGACATATTAATTGAACCTAACTCCCACCACTATGATTCTCAACACCCCAATATTATGCAAGTAAAATTCACCAAGAGGTATGAGAAGTGATGTAATTGTCTGCGTTTATAGCGGGGCAACAGAAGAGCGATAAGGACTAGACTGCCACGCTCAACGAGAACCGCATCCTGAACGTGCGACGCTCTTACCTGGCGCGTAGTATTTTCGTGTTCGTATTTTTCTATGGGTGTTAAAGCTGTGACAATACAGTTTTATTTGTGAGTGGCGTGTAGTAAAGGTCAACACAGGCGTCTAGTTTTATGTGTTACGAATACGGGCGGTGCTTCTAGAATTAAAGCAGTCTTTTGCCGTTTTGAGTGGTCAAAAAACATGTTTACAATAAGCTTGCTGCATTTTGAAAGTTATACAAATTTAGTTTGAAGTGTGTTCGCTTCGTAGACGAACACTCTAGAAATAATATTAGCAATTTCAAGTAAAAAATGAGCAGCCATGAAACTCTACAACATGGCAAGCAGTCTCAATTCGCACGAATGGCACTACAGTTAATTATAAGTATCTATGGTAAATCAATTTTTCATCAGTCCTAAATAGATCCGACCATGTACATGATGCGAAAAAGGACATTTTAGGCCAGTGCGTTTTAAGGTCAGACGTTAGCTTCTACGTCAACACCTTTGCCTGCGAAAGGGTTAGTGGTTTCAACCGACCCATCGTTATTTTATGACCAAAACCTAAGAACCGAAACTTTTATCGTAGGTTCGCTAGTTATGGCGTTCGTATTTGAACTGTGTTGCTGTGTACGAAGCAAGCGTTTTTTAATTGGACTAAACAAATATACCCTATGTCCCAAATATATTTATATACGAAAAGAAAACACAGTCCATTGTAATGCTGCATGTAATGTATGTACGGAAATGTATTGTATATAATCCCTCAGCCATATGTGCACTACTACACTCACAGCTGTCATAATAGGGACTAAAATTACCTTGGCTACTAAATTTTTTAGTAATTGGTTAAAAAAATCAAATAAGTCTTAATATATGTGTAAAATTTCGGGGAATGGGATAGATGGCGCCAGACAGCCAACAAACTCCAAAATAAAACCTAAATCGTGAAAAATTATGTTTTTGACTTCAAATTCATCAAGCTATGGTAGATTAGTGCCATTCAAAAAATGTATAGCCAACAACCAATTACTATCTCACCAAGTTAACTACGTAAGTATACCACGAGACAGTTAGTCATCACGGCATAAGACAAGCTTGTGAATGAAGTTCATTACAGCTGTCAATCAATATTACACACCTACAAACCCAGAAATCATACACGTTCACCAACTGCTACAGTCGGGAACTAGAGATCCCTTATATCTAGGTTTTCCGCAAGTGTTTCAGGAACTGTTAAGTTCATTTAGTAGCTAACGACAAAATAAGTGTTACTGGTTTGCTTCCAGTCACCTAAAGAAACAGCTAATATGGTGCCAGCCATATACGTGTGTTGTGCGTCGCTACGTAAGGAGTTTTCATATCATAATACCTCGACGACGGTGACGGTAGATCCTCCCTAAAGTCCTGATAGACCTCCCAAATCTTCGTCGTAGGTGTCACCACTGGGGATCTTCTAATACATCGCATTTAACAACACCTCTGTACTGTTTCACATCCATATTTACTCTCTCCAAGTTACAAGACCAATATTTTACAACGATCAAATAACTGCTCCCGTTTCCATGGAATACGGTGAGATTTTCTCCTTTCACAGTTCAGTCAACTCACTCGCAAGAAATACTCAACTAATCGTCCACCATTATTTAAGCATTGTTTAAAATTAATTAAAGCAAATAAACATTCATTATATCCTTACACAGAATCATACACATCATTACAATTATACTACACGGAGAGTGAATGTTAGTACGGAGTCCAAATTATGTTTGCAATCAATATGAAATTCATGAATTGTTCATGGCTAAAACAAATTAGGTTAGCTTTTAAACTGGACTAGTATACCTACATGACATGTTACACCATACGATGATTCAGTGTTACCCGCCATTTAATTATTATTTGATACGATCTCCAGACAGCACCGCAATCAGTCTGGCAATTTTTTGTATAATTTATTTGTCTAACTGATTGTGACTTAAATACAGGTTGAAAGTTCAACTGCCATGCAAGGTAAAAAAGGATTTGCGCTACAATCACAAATTCCGCATTTTTATTTTCAGAATTTCATAAAAGACAAAAATTATACGATCCAATATGGCAACAGAAACCGAGCCTTAAGAGTGTGTGGTAGATAGACGAACGCTGAAAACATAACTTAATCTAAACGTATTTAAAAAGACAATACGGAAGAACTACGAAACGACAATCTTATATTAAATATTTGCCAACTTCAAAAGCAAACATTTACCCAAAATGATACACTTATAAGCGCGATGTTTTGCGCCGCAATTATTTGTAACAGATTGCGGCGTCAGCGATTGTTCTTAGTCATAACTGTTCAAGAAAAATTTTTGGTTAGAAATTAGGTTCCTACTGTTTAAAGTTGCTGTTATATGATTTTTGATAATTAGCTTCCAGAAATATACAATTTTAAACAAATGCATTTAGCGATGAGTTATGAACCTTGCTCTCTTAAGCAGTGTCTATGAAATGTAAAATCGAACTTAAAACAACATATAAGAACATACTGAAGAAGTTAGTGCTAAAGATGTCTATGAATACTTCCCTACGTATTTGTTTTACAAGTAGCTGAATTTTTATTCAAAATGTAAATACGTATGTATTTCATGGAGACGTTTTAAAACAATGTAAGAATACAACTTTAAAAAATTTGTAAGTCCTATTAAAGGTAAGCAATAGCCTAATTTCTGAGAAACTTAACCATTGGTTCTCATGTGGAAAATTAAAGTTAACGTAATTTAAAATTTAAATACTGGCGATCAATACAAAAATTTTCCAGGAATATTTTCTTGTGCCTTTTTAACGATATAAATAATTATTTTGAGTTGTCGAACTTTATGTTCCTTATTCTAATTTCTGATATTTTTTAAATAACGATATAAGTTTTAAATTTATCGAAGCATTTTAAATTTCTTTTATAGCAATTACGATACGATATCATTAATTTCTTCGGACTATTTTCCCGTTACCAATAAAATAACTAAAAACATATATTTGTGTAAAAAATTTTAAAGTCTTTGGAATTGGTTTTAAAGATTATTATTAAAACACACGCTGGAAAATGCGTTGTGCTATAGACTTAGATAAGAAAATATTTTTGCTTGTGTTACAAATCACAGCGAAAGGAAAAAAAATTAATAAAATTGTCTGGTATTTGAATTATCTCCATAAGAAAAAATACCATAAAATTATCTTAATTGTTCCTAACTAAATAGGTAAATTTCACTAGTTTCAGTAAATTATTGCCGTCAGTTTACTGCGTTTTGATTATTTTTACCTAACGTTGAACCAGTTCTAATAGCAATAGCACGATAGATTCCTTTTGATATTTGAGTAGATAAAATTACTAACATAAGGGTTAGGGGATCTGTTACGAACAAACTTGGCAAACTATTTTTTCAATGGCGAATTAAAAAAAGTGGTATAAGATACAGAAATATATTCTTGGCATACGGATTTTACTGTTGTAACTTTTGTCTTCTCTCTGGCAGTTACACCAAGTTACACGAGCCTAACTGATTTAAAAATATTATCTGAGTCAGTTTAAGTATATTTTATTTTTATGAAAATTTATTTCCAGCAGATGAAAACATCCAAAACATACAAAATATTTTCCATTAGTTCCCCCATCATTAGAGACACGGGAAAATCGCGAAAGTATTTAACATAGTCTCCAATAAACTGTAGTATCTCAATCTTGACACGTGGGAACAGTTTTCTGACATATATCACACGTTCTGTGTTAAAACGGTACAGTTATAATTGGGTTTGTTGAATAGGGACACAGTGCTTCATATAATCGATAGCCAATATAGGTGCAAAACTTTCAGTGTTGTACATAGCATGTTGAAGTCTAGCAAACAATCAACTTTTCCCGTGATTTACCAGTGTCTCTACCCATTTTATACATTTGTTTGTCAGCAATAATTGGCAATTATGAATGGACTGAAGGACTTTTTGAATGCTCATTAGAAATATTTCTTCCTGTCAGTTTCCACATTTTTCTTGGCCGCCTGGCTGTTTTGTATAGACAATTGAGCCCACGCTGGTTCATATGTAGATATGTTGATTTTTGGTGAAAAAAAACTATGCTCAAACGTGTTTCAATGCTTTGCGTGCACTCACCGAGAAAAAGGTTTGGTACAGTCAAATATGTATATGTTTGTATGTGATCAAACAAGCACATGACAGTTAAATCAACAAAATATTTGATTGCCTGGCAGGTATAGTTACGTACCTCAACAAGATGGTTAAGTCCAGTAAGTATACATTTTGTAAGAACAGCAAAGTTTGGCGCTTTTCGTACATTGTTCAGCCAGCAGCATTTGGTTGAGTTAAATACATACTTGTTTTTCAACATTATAAAATGCGTGTAGTTGAGTACACCAAACACTTTGCCTGTGCATCTGCAACCCAGCTTCGTGGTTATTGCCAGTGCATGAGTATTTGCGAAGAGGCGTCACTATTATACTGTGCCAATCAAAATAAGGTTAATGAGACACCACACGGCTGTGATTTGCGGGTAGAATCTCTAAACTCTGAGAGTTAAAAACATCCAGAAGTTTAGAAGCAGAATTATAGATGTGAACATGAGGCATTGAAAGCAGATGGTGCCAAATTCTTTTCACAAGAAATCAATGGATATATTCACATGGAGCGCATTTATCTTTTGACTGCATATCTTCAAACATGTTGTAAGTTAAAGTTATTTTTAAGGCTGTGAAGTTTCCGCGAAAAATATTTTTATTAATTTGTTTCAGTGTCTTATGTGCAGACCTGCAGTTCTGCGTTGTGACTAGGGATTGGATGTTTTTAATTCTTAATAATCTTGGGGTTCGACCCGCTGATCACAGACGTGTGGTGTCTCAGTAATATTATTCCGATTGGCTAAGTCAAATAAGTAGAGCCACAATTTTATGGCGGAAAATTTTTTTGCAACATTTGGTTTCAATGCGTTATGTGCACATCTGCAGGTCTGCTACATCGTATATGATTGGCTGATTTTACTTCCACTTGCCTTGGAAAATTACAGATGTACGGAGTCACAACAGTCTTATTCGGATTGGTGCAGTCAAATTAGAAACGTATGCGAACAAAGACACACTGCCAATAATCATGAAGCATAGCTGCTGAAGTGCACGTGAGACACTGAAACAAAGTGGGGCAAAACACTTTTCGCGAGAACTTCCGGCCCCTAGTTACGTTGTATTATCCAACGATGTGGTATACACGTACTGATCTTTTTTCCTCTAACGGCGCGACCCTCAGTAAAGCACTTCTGGGAGACTTTCCTCTGCGAACCAGTCATTTTATGACGTAGAAATGAACATAACGGTTTCTTATACGCTCTAGTACAAATTTCAAAGTACTTATAAAAATGACTGTGGAAACCATTTCCATTCTCAAAAGAAATAAACTTCAGAGAAAGAATTTTGAGACGTTGAAATTTCCATACTCATAGGTAGAGACCCAGAAATTTCGTGGATTCACTTGAATAAAATTTAAATTTCCAACTCCTGTACGTACTAGTTACTTCCGCGATTGGGTCACTATTTATTTGACTCGTCCTTGAGGAGCCCAGCCAATAGCAAACCTGCACCGTCGCTATCTTATCACGTATACTACTGGCCACTAACGTTAGCAATAGCTAGGGACAGGAATTCAATGACCCGCATGCTAAAATCCATTGTCGTATGCATACTCAAGCCCCGTCCATTCGTTCACTGTCTGCTGTTCCGAGTAACAGGTAGTGGACAAATGGTCGGGGCTTGAGTAGGTATATGATATTTGATTCTGACTTGCAGGTAATTGAATTCTCGAAATTTTTCCTGTCCCTAGCAGTAGCTAACGGACAAGTAGATGATGACAGTGTCTGTGGAAGATAACCGGCTGGTCGTTGAACCCGCGAAATTTCCGTGTCTCCACGCATAGATGTTGGCACGTGACCTCGCTCAGACACGTGGTCGAAACGTTTTCTTCCCAAGGTTTTCGAGGATTTGAAGAGTAATTTCAACAATTTTTTTTTTAATTTGAGACATGGAAACTGGGAAGACGATAAGTCGACTCCATAACGTGCGTTACACACCGCTTCGCCTCTAAACGTGGAGAACTACAAGCGTGTAGTGTTTTCGTACAAAGTCTTTATCAGTGGGATTATACGCTGTGACTGGATTATTTTATTTGTGAAATGTTTGCGTTAAAGTCCAACGTAGGTCTCTATGATTTTGTTTTACGATTATGGCTGGTCATTTTTCCAACTACAGCTATGTCAAAAAGTTAATTTTACCACTTTCGAGTAGCTGGTAGTCATGTTTTTAATACGCGGGCGATAGTTTTAAAACAATAAAGACGTATCTTCTTTTCGTACATAAACGCATTGAAACCATACTTAATAGTTTTACGCGAATAAAATGATACTTTTCGTACCATACTACAGCGCAGCTCAAGCAAGCACCATGTCCAACTAACTCTTACCAGTCGAAGCACACCGCAAGAACTTGCCACTTTTTATGTACAGTACGTACAATGTAAATATGGACTTGGTGGTAGACTATTTCGGAATCAGAGGTTTAATTATAAGGAAATATGTGACAAAAAAGTGTTGATGTGTTGTAGCTCTACCCTTGTTAAAAGTTATTTTTTTTAGTAATTTGACACCCTACCCCTTCTTCTTAAAAACTCATTGGTGAATCTATGCTTGTTGTAACCAGACAGTAACGCGAAATTCGCAGAACACGCATATAGTAATGAAAGTGGAGAGACTGAAGGCGCTTTTGAAAATTCACTCGTTAGAGTAGGGTAGGTTATCTCGGTCACGTGACCAAGATTAGTCGATTATCAGGATTTTATAACCTCCTGCAATGCTATTCGTGGTTTAAAATGACGGTAAGCAAATAAAAAGCATACATATTTCATACGTAATGAATATTTTGCTAAATGCTACATCCAAAGTGCATTCTTTACGTTTACATTTAAATATAGGGCCTAATATTAATTTTAGTAATTGACCGAGAGGCAATCAGTTGAAATTTAGAACATGGGTAAATTTACATGGGGTAAAATTTCAAACACCAAAAAGCTTGAAATTTTGGCTGACCTACCCTACCCTCATGAATTTTCATAAGCGCCTCGAGTCTGACTGGGGGAGTTCTACGACTGACGTGTTACGTAACCTATGGATTCTCGTTGGCTCTGAACTGTGCCGACCATGTGTTCGCGTATTTTCGCGTGCCGTCCAACATAGTATCGAAGTGTGACGACGGCCACACTGTCTGATGGCGAGGCACAGGAATAGGCGTACAACTCCCCCGCATTCTGACAAACCATACGTGCTTGTGTTGGCGGTAGCAGGAATATTTCTGGACCGTTTTAGATCTCGGCCTCCGGAATCTGCCACGCCCCCCATCGTCCTCCTATACCCCTCGGCCTATTCTCTCCTTAGGCCATGACGTTGCCGCATTGTTGCAACACACCGGCAACAATAGCACACCGGTTCCTTTCGTATCTCCGAATTTGAAACAAGATCGTCGAGTCTCCATGATCGGGAATACGGTAGTGGTCAATTAACATTTACGGACAACCTATTGAGTCAGTTTAACTTGGTTTATTCTGCCACGATGGCTAAACCAACCCGATCGCCCAGTATACCAACCCGAACGTTTTCAAACCCCTTTGACGGACAGGTTATAACTGGGCCTGGCTCTATTGAAGATTTAC
This sequence comes from Medauroidea extradentata, assembly GCA_003012365.1. Taxonomy (NCBI): domain Eukaryota; kingdom Metazoa; phylum Arthropoda; class Insecta; order Phasmatodea; family Phasmatidae; genus Medauroidea; species Medauroidea extradentata. Next base: position 34,448 of record PNEQ01055254.1, read on the forward strand.
AACTTGACGGATAAGGTTTACTCGATTGATTTTGTCACGAATGATCAATTTACTTGATCGCTTTGTTTAGTAAAGAAAAATGGTTGCATAATGCCTGGACCTCAAGCATTTAAATTAATTTGGTCAACTTCGCAGCGTAATAGTTGAATACCGCTTAGTCTCTTTGTTAATCCTTCTTTGCAGTTCACTACCTTGAGAACCTATTTGTCCTTCCGCCTTCGGAATGAAGCGCAAGTCATCTTAATGTGCGTTTTCTAAACATCATTGGGTTGGAAAAAGTTAATAATCATATGCTGAGTTTACAATTTAAAGGTATGGTTAGATTGGTTAACGTTCTCTAACGCGGATGAATTATGGTTGGTTGTAAACAAATCTTTTTTTTAATCGAAGTCGAAAAAAGTGTTTGTGTTGTAAATGAATCACGTCCATGGATCTCAGTGTGCACCACAGCTGCAAGATTAACTTTACTTTCGACTCTCGCATAAAGTTTTAAATTGATAAAGTCGCCTTGCAGTCACTATCTGTAGAACAAGAAGTTTAGAACAATACCAGCTGCAATATAGTGCTTGGAGTTTTTTTTAACGGGATGTCTCCCTCTTAAACATGGGGAGCACACTTTCTAAATCAGACATATCCACAAAAATCCGAAAACGTGTACGTGTATCCATAATATAAGGTTGGTGAGTCACACGCAAATATGTATCCAGATTTAATCTTACAATTACATCTTACATTAAAAAATCAGGCGAAATTATGAGTTTTTTTTCTAAACCAAGCATGTACTCTGTAGGGTATTCAAAACAAGGATGCATATGCAATCTAATGGACCGCGTAAAGTTACAAAATATCTCCTCTGACCAGTTTACTACCTTTAAAGACAGACATGTCCATAATATTTGTTCAGAACTAGACACCATTCTTTTCTTCAGTAACGAACGAAATATTTAGGTCATATTCATGAACATATTTTTTGCAGTTTAAACAGTGTACTTTAATGAACCTGCAATACTACGTTTTCATTAGTACCGCAATGTGTCAGTTTTATTCGCTTTCCTGTAAAGTGTACAATGTGGACGTGTATGGTTTTGAAGGTTTGCTCATTATAACGGGACAAAAATTAATTCGAGAATTTAATTAAAGACAAGCTTAAATCGAAACACGTTTCGTTCCTGCTACGACTGATATTTGATCACAGTTAATTAGACACGATCAAGGAAACTTTGAGCTAATGACAAGCTTGCCCGTAAGCAAAACGTAAATACCATATCAGAGGCTGGAGAGGAAATAAATGCTTCATAAGCGGAAGCATGTGGACACATATGAGATTTTTAATAGTTTTTGCAATGGGTTTGAATTATAAACTGATGTGTTTTGCTGGATGTATGCCATGGCTGGTGAATGTGGCTCAGACGCAGAAAACCCACGGTTACATGAAAGGTTTATTCACAAAAAAATAGCCATTTCTGGCTATCTTGATGTGTTTTTTTTTGTTTTGTTTTTGAAACTTATTGTCTCATGGCTAGTCCCTTTATGTAACCGTAAGTTTTCTGCGACTCAGCCACATTAGCCAGCAATGTCGTTTATCAGCAAAAATCATCAGTTTATAAGTAGACATATAGTTGAGGATTGAGGTTGCGTGGAATGATTTACTAGCTCATAAGCCGTTGAACTCGCAAACCTTTTGTATCCTGATTGTTAAAGGTTTCTTTTTCGCGTCCAGTACTGTACACTTCCCACAAGATAGAGCAAACTCTGGGGATATTCGTAACAGGCAGCGCATTTGCTGGAAAGCAAGCTGAATATACACAAGGCGAAACCATTGACTGGTTGGGTGCATTGTGAACTGGACTGCCAAGTGGGTCAATATTTTCATTCAAGATGGTACAAGTGAGACCCTTGGATATATATCCCTTTCTACTTGATGCGCGATGATTTGCTCATGTGTGTGTGTGTGTGTGTGTGTGTGTATATATATATATATAATATTCTTATTTACAGAAATCTTTGTGTGTATGTATATTCCCTATGGACTCCAAAACGACTGGAGCGATTTTGATTAAATTTCCAGGCAATCGTCAAATTATCCCAGCGGGTGATCCTGTGAAGATTGCTAGCGATCAGATCAACATAATTTTTTGGGCTTTTTGCCAATTTTGTGTCATATTTTCCGTATAAATTAATAAATAATAATAATAAATTAATTTATTAAGTAGGATCGAGAATTGAAAGTGCGCGACATGTAAATGTATGGACTTCAGTTCTTGGCTAAATATAATTAGTGCTACCCAGGTCGCTAATCTCAATATTTAAAAATGAACACTGACTGACTGACGTATCAAACTACAGCCTAAAACACTGAACCTATAATCGTGAAAATTTTTGTGTGGGTTCCCCTCATGTCGTAGGCGAGCACTAAGAAGGGATTTTTCGAAATTCGACCTCTAAGGGGGTGAAAAAGGGTGAAAGGTATTTCCGAACGAACGTCGGTAGAGCTCGAACCCGACGGCCTATCGTCGTGACTTTTACTCTAACAGGACACTCATAAAAATGCTTATTGGTCAATTTAAGGGTTTTTCGAAATTCAACATTTAAGGAGGTGGAAATACCTTTAATGTGTTTCCGATTAACTATAGATATCTATAGAATCCTTCGGGTTAAAGAGTTGGTATTCACTTCAAAACGTTGCTCACGTAAATACCCTAATTTAGTTTCAGATATTTTTAAAATTCAACCCCTAAGCAGTAAAAAGAGGCAAAGTGTGTTTTTTTTTAATGAATTGTCTATATCTTTGAAACACAATTGGCTATCGTCGTGATTCTTACTTTAATTGGTTAGCCTACGTATATAAATGTCTATGACAGGACTCCAAAACGTTTCTAAATTCTTTAATTAAGGGGGTGAAAATATGTGAAATGTGTTTTCGATTATCCTTCCATATCTATCGAACCAATCGAGACATCGAAGAGCTCCTTGCTTTGAATTAATGATTTTGTAAATATGCCAAGTACCATAAAAATATATTGTCCGAATTCTGCCCTTAAGAGGTTAAAAAGGGACAAAATGTGTTTTCGATTCACAATCGATATACATCGATCCCATTGATTTTTATATAGCAACGTGATTTTTGTTTAAGATTAACTCTTACTCAAATACCTGAAAAGTAATTTCAGGAATTTTCGAAAATCGCCATCTAAGGAGGTGAAAAGGGATGAAAAGTGGTGAAAAGTGTTTTCAATTAATCGTCGATATATCTTGATGCCAGTGGGCTATTGTGTTTTTCACGTTCAATTGACACCAGTAAAGTAATCTAAAATGTGATTAACGGGTTTTTCGAAATTCAGTCTCTTTGGTGGTGAAAAGACCCGGAATGTGTTTTAGATAAATCTCTGATATATATCGAACCCATCGAGATAATCAGTTTATTTTTGCTTCAGGGTGATGATTAGGTAAGTGGTCGCAATATGGTTTCGTGATTTTTCAAAATTTGAAAACCCAATACTGCACAGAGGGTTAAATCTATTTTTTAATTAATGATCGATTTTGCTTCGACTGAACGAGCTACCGTCGTGATTATCACTTCACTTGAATACTTGAACAAATATTTAGGGTGTGAAATTAAGATTTTTCAAATTCGACACTTAAAGGGCTGAAAAGGCATAAAATTAGTTTTTTTTATCAGCCGATGATACTTAATCAACTAGTAGAGATATTGAGGTTGTGTTAGCTTCAGAATTGTGCTTACGTAAGTGTTTAAAAAAAGTATAGCAAGATTTTTATTTGATAAGATAACTTAATTATTAAAAATAAATCTTTGTTTGTTCACTTTCAAGGCAGACGATCCGAAAACAAGCACGACCAGCGAGAAACAAATTATATAGGAGTTTAGTTCTACGGTTCTACTGAGACGTACCTCTATGAGTGTAGGAAAGTAATATTTTATTTTTAAATATACATTTCATTGATAATTTCGACGTTATGTTGCGCAGTTGTTTGTAGCTCCGGTACATTATTCCAGAGGTTCTTGGCTCAAATTTTATTAAATATTTACAGATGTGTAATTCTGACACAAAAATTCAAGACAGATCTTTAATTTATTTCAAACAATTTTATTGCAAATAACTGGAATATTTTTCAACCGAATGCTTCAAAAAAATTAGACTGTTCACAGTCATGATACGATACACAATTTTGTCAGAGCGTGTTTTATAATAATGTAATGTAAAGATATTTTGCTTCACTTTGGCTTATTTTTACCACAAAATATGTGGTATTTCAGAGGCAAAAATAAAAAAATCCGTTGTGTGTATTGTAACAGAAAAATTCAGATACAAACAATGATATATAGGGTAAGTTTAAAAACGGCAAGAATGCATTTTTGACGAATGTATTAATTAGCGTTTAAATTTATTTCCGTAACTGCTGCAAAACTAATGAGCGAGGCCTTAAATCAGCGCAATTAGATGAAGTCGTTCATAAGTGGTAAAATGTATTATGTAGTCCACTATCCTCTAAAGTTCCTCGACAACGTCATCCCACATATACAATCTCACTAACCTCAAGGTTGGGGCATCAAATAATTTTGTAATTCTGCAAAACATTATTCCGTCGAAACTGCGTTGTAGCACTTAACTTCAAGTAAAAGTTTTGAAAAAACAAGTATGTTATCGAGGGCAACATCACCAATGGTTGTGCTAGATGGGAATCAGTCTTCATAACACGTAAACTGCGAATTTAATTCGATTACCCTCTTATATTTAGAAATCTGTAATTACTCCACAACGTCAACTTTGCTGTGGCTATAAATAAGGCCCAGTTGAAGTCGCTGTTAGTGGCAGGGACAAACTTAATTAAGACAGATTTTCGCGTGGGCAGCTATAGCTACTTATCCTGCTGCAGAGTTAACTCGACTAGCAGCTTTATCATTCTAACTTTTGAAGACTGAACTGCCTATATAGCGTAAAAAGAGGTTTCTCAATTAAAGCAAATATTAGCTGCTGTGAGTAACACACGCGAGCAAAGACGCGGGCGCACTGTTAGTACACTATAAAATAACTTGCATAAAGAAAAATACTTGAACGAAGTTACTCAATCACTATGACAGTCAGTCATGTTGTCCTGTTGGAAGTCAAAATCAGAAAGTTTTGTAGTCGTTCGCCTTCATGCAGATGACAAAACGCTTGACACGAAAAAAGTATGATATTTTATAATGCAATCCTTTTGTTTGTCTTCCTGAAGCCGTACCAATGAAAATTAATGACAGTTGTGAAAACCACCTTACGATGAAGCAACGCCGTCTAGAGTGACGGGTCTCTAAATGGAGTCGGAAAAGTAATAATCAACTTTCGGTGAAAAATAACCTCTCTCTCTCTATTGCTGAGAAGTACATGACGTAACTTCGCCTTGGGCATTTGGAATTTCTCGCCCACTCCGAATACAGAGCAAATCAACCAGTTATCAGCAATGTTCGACAGGCTGTCTGTCGACTTACGGTTATGAAAACTCGGGCATGGCCAGTATCGTACGCTGATAGTATTTGCAAGATGGCGTGCTGTCTGTCGAACCCTTGAGGCCTTGTTGATTGGATTTATATCGTCGAGAACATCAGAAAATTACACGAAGGTGTAGTGTGTGCAGCACATTTTGGTTTGGAAATGCGATGAGGTGATCGCAGCACCGATGAAGTGATAAAATATGTTATTTAGCATTGCCCTTAGAGTATTTCAGTGTTGGTGAGGTCATGCAAGGTTAAGTATGGAGATACACAGGATTGATAGGGTAAAGGAAATGGAAGATCCCCAAGAAAACCCGTCGACAAACGGCTTCGTATGGTACGATAACCACATGCGAAGTGGACCCTCTTGGGAATCGAATCCATAGATCGTCTTTTTACAGTCGGTGTTCCGTCGTAAATTAGAGCAGTTGAGCTTATATTATTCTCAACGTTGAGCTAATAACAAGATTCCACCGGCCCTTGTAAAAGTTGGACTTTATTTTCTTCTGTTTAGCTAATCACAGCGAATCTTCCTGACTTGCTGTTAAAAACCAAAATATGTTGCGATAAACATTCCCTTAAAATATGTGCTGCGTAATGTTATTTCAAGTATTAACTGCGGTTTTTCTTTCTTTTTTGTGTTTCGACATCCAAATTACTTAATACTACAATCTCAAGATACAAAAAAAAAAAAAAAAGAATTTATACAAATTTAAACAATTGATATCACGATCAAATTTTAATGGCTTTTGTTGGTTCAACTGCTTTGTTGTTTAATTTATTAATTTAATGGTTATATTATTCGAGCAGTAGATGGTCGAAGTTTGTACCAGTTTGTACCAAAAAGATTCTTGTTAAGAAAATCGTAGTTACTGATATGGAGAATCAAGGAAATAACTGTTGGTAACATGTATGCTAAATGTTTGCATCAAATACGGAGAACTTACGTTTACAGGCAAAAGAAATGAGTGCAACTGTAGATTGTTTGAAAATGTTTATAATTTTCGTTGTTAACAATAACGCTGTGAAAGCTTATGCTCTGCAATTATTTCGCTTCAAATTAAACTTAGTTAATCCAAGTCACGTTTCTAAATACGCTTTAGTGGTATTTTTCGTTTAGTTATGGAAAGGGTAATTGTATTTCTTACGTGAATGTATTGAGTCACTTTATTTGCTGAAGGTGTCAAGTTTCTTGTACCTTTCACGCCAACCTCTAAGTTTACGAAAAATCTGTAAACCGTTTCGTAAGGTGGTTGCTGAAATCTGCAATCTACCCTTACCTGAAGAGATCCAAGAAGATCGAAACACGAGTACGTCATTCTTACCAATAGCTGATATTTGTCATGTTCAAGAGTGCGTCTTTAGGACGTGTGTGCTCCGCACGATACACCACCCGCTACGGTGGGAATATAGCTGGAAATCCCAATTCGTATCCTAAACCGTAACGTCCGTCCAAGGATAAGAATGACGTACTCGTGTTTCGATCTTCTTGGATCTCTTCAGGTAAGGGTAGGTTGCAGATTTCAGCAACTACCTTACGACACGGTTTACAGATTTTTCGTAAACTTAGAGGTTGGCGTGAAAGGTACAAGAAACTTGACACCTTCGATTACATACCGCCAAGAAACACAGTTTAACACTTTATTTGCTGTTTGGTACAGCCTCTTCTACCATCCTGCCATCACGTGATGCACCCTGTTTCAACAGATGAGGCTCTGGTAATTTAGTTAAAGATAATTCTGAGTAAGGTTCAATGCAACAACAATAGAATAAATGCGAAAAGAAATGTAAATAAATAAATACTCACACAAATAAGAGAAATAATTCAAAGCATTATGAGAAAGATAGTGCTGGATTACTTGACTGTTTTCATGTTCCCCTTACATAACGACAAGCTGGGTTTGATTCCCAGGTAAATTGGTTGTTTTAACGTGTGGGTATTCTGTGGATGGAGATCTGTTCCCCTTCCTTATACTTTCCTTCGCTACTACATTTTCAATTCACTTTACTCTTCTCGTTAATGGTTCACAGTTAACATTCAATTTACATATCATACCAATCAGTAAAGAGTAATTCGTATAGATTTATCACTATGGAATCACTTCTTTAAAACATTCTTCAAATTTGATCACCACAAACTATATAAGCTTTAAGTGTTGTAAAATGGCAAATAATTTTGCACAAAATTTAAAACTTTACGATTGATTTCGTAAATTTTTGAAAAATTTTATCCAACTGTTTTAAGAGGCATTTCTTTTCAACCAACTGGTATTTGCGACTTCGTTCCCGAGGTTTTCGGTTTAATGCGATAATATTTTCTGGAGCAAAAAAGTTTTGGAAAGTGCTAAATGGTACAAGATAGTGTTATAGGTAATTGATAACCGTTATAGAAACACCTTGGAAAAGAAAGTTGTTTCATTAATTTTTTTGGTTACCCATTCTGCCCCTTTACCCGGATTTGCTACATCTCCTCCCTCCCCTCACAAGAATTTTTTTTGCATAAACCATCACTTGCGCACGCAAAGCAACTCACCAAAGATTATATTTTATTAAAAGTTTTGGGTAATCCATTCTACCTCTCCCAAAGTTTCTTTAGCAGAAACATTCGCGACGTTATTTTTAAACTACCATTGATCCTTTACCAGTGATGTACCTTAAATTACATCATTAAGGTCAAACACCAAATTTCATGTCTCTAACTTAAAAATTGACGTATTTCCTATTCAAACTTTCGACACTTATTTGACCCTATTATGGGTTGAATTTCATAAATCGCTGAAATAACGGACTTTTATTTATAAACAGAAGCCTAAGCACCAATTTCAATATTTCTAACAACTTTGTCCTAAAAATCTAGGATGAGCAAAATAAACTCGTCTGTTAAGTTCTCACTCTTTCCCGTCTTGTGCTGCCCGCAAACATTTCTGTACTCAAAATGGATACTAATAGGAAAGTAGGCTAACTAGTTCTACAGAGATCTACTTGTTGGACCTTGACAAGTAATTGAAAGCTATTTCTGACAGTGGCCTCACGAGTAAATAAGGACGATTTTCCCACAGCACGAGAGTTCTTTGAAGGAAATTAAGGGAGCGCTAGGTTTCTGCGAAGGACACTTGAAGGTGAGGAAGGAGTCTAATATGGGAATTCTTGGACTGAGGAAGATATATGTGGATAAACTTGTAAACAGTTGGACTGTTATATGGACCGATATTATTACCCTAGTGACCGTTGATTGTGTAAATACGAATGTGTGCATAAAAATAAACACCGTAGATACTAATCAACAGTGAGTGGCCTGAAGCATTAATTAAAGCATTAAATTATCAACATTCTTTTATTTCAATTAAAATCAGTGCCGCCATTGTGTAAGAACTCTAACAATAGTAACAATATTATTATTAAAATAAATATTTCTTCTAGAACAGCCAATGTACAGTTTATATAATAGATTTTACTGGTTTAAAGTAGCAGTACCATGCATATACGAAACGTTAGTAGGCTGCCAGCGACGTCCCTTGAACCAGCATTTCACAAACGTATTTCTGACCTCGGAGAGGCATCCAATGCCTTTCTCTTCCCCTGCATCTTACGACATGTCTTCACGCAAGACGTTTCAAACTGCATGTGAAAAGCTGCATAACTGTCAGAGCAAATCCCCTGCAGGAGCGCGCAGTAAGCACTGGGATCACGGTGCTTGTCTGTGCCGCCCAGTATCCCTACTCGGTGTTTACTGGCGGGAATGCTCTTCGCGTAAATGCAGATCTCAGCAGTCGTCCGCTGCGACACGGGTGCACGTAAGATCTTCCGGCGACCAACAATCTCCCAACCGTAAGGTTTATTTGTTTTTCGGCCTCGGCTAGGAAAGGGACATAGGGAGGGGCACAGTCAGAGGAGAATTTGGAGTGGCATCTTTATTACCCAGGACGTGGATGGAAGAGACGCTGCAGGTTGTATGAGTCTCGGAGTGGGGAATGAAAGGTTCGAAACACAGATAAGAAGAAGAAGAAGGAAGGTGGAGTATAGCTGGATCTAAATTCTCCTGGCTTCCATTAGGTTCCGCCCACGTGAATACTTTCCGCTTGCACGAATCGCGATCAGTCGCTTCAGGTAAATAGAGATGAGATTCGGGATGACAGACGTACACAGTCGTGTTGAATCCCTTCATCTCTTACGAACCTAAAATTCGCACATAAAATTTTTTATATCCACCGACCCCGCAGAAGCGTAAAAGTTGCCGAAAATTCTTTTAAATATTAGGAAAGAAATACATTTAATTCCTTCACGAAGGTTAGAGGATTGTCAAAAAAAATCTTGTTCGGTAAAAAATAAAAGTCTCTCTCGTAATAAAAACGAACTTTAAGCACACGCTACGAATTCACTATGGCAATGTTGGCGTTGAATATATAAAAGGGTAGATTTAAACTTGTTAAGAGGACTTACCATAAGAAATCACAGCTAAATTCGTGCCCTAGTGACTTTTAATTAATTATACAGATCTTTCTGTGAAGTCAGTTATTTCTGCCTTCGTAATATTTTTTCCTAAGATTGAAAAATCTTTTTCTTCAAGAATCCATCGTCGATTTCCGACGATGATTTTCAAAGCTTCATCTACAACTGAGAGTTCGAAAATGTTTCTCATCTTTAAGGTCTACATGCCGAAGATAGTATTTACTATAATATCTTATTTTATTAAATATATCTTGCCTAGCTTACGTTAGAAGGAATTTTCCACATGTACGACGAAATCGTATATGTGACTGTAAATATTAGAATCGACGACATGGACCAATTATGTTTGACATATTTTTATTTGTTTATTTCATAACAATCCCATATCATTTGACGCCATTTTTAAACATCATATTCGTCACGAATTTTACTTTTACATAAAATAATATTTAAGAGAAAATCGTAATAATTTCCATTTTAACCTCTCCTTAGGGTTGTATGTACATTTTAAAATTTTTACCTGATTATAGTTAATAATAAATGTTTTTTTTTTTGTACAGTGAAACCGCAAAGCAATGTTTAAACAATACACGTTTAGTAAAATAGAACTCAAAAAATTAGGATATAAAAGTGAAATTCACTAAAGAGTAATCTGTTAAGAAATTCATTTCCTAACACAGTGATCTCTTTAGGTAACTGTTTCTTAATATGGAATATTGTCATTTCCTTTACTTTCCTTGTTTCTCTAAGTCGTCTCTAATGACATCGCTGTTGATGGGATGTTAAATTATAGCTACAGATCTAATTTTCTTCAAGGAGTTTTCAGACTGGTGTAGAATTTTTACCCAAACAATAAAAACGACACCCTCTTTTTCTACCGCCGTCCACAATAAACGATAGGTAACAAATGATTACAAACATGATGTCACAATGTACTAGTTTATGTTTTCCAAGGCCATCAAAATGACGGTCTTGCATCAACATTCACACACAGTGAAGGAAAGTGTTATTGTAGGAACCATACTTCTGTTAAAATAGGGACAACAGTCCAGTTTGATTGTATATACTACCTGCATTGTTCCCACAAAAGTTTTTCTTTTCCGTAGAAGTGACATGCAGTTCTGTATAAGAAGTAAAAACATATTTCTTTTACAGAACGTACTATTACTTCTAAATAAAAATAAGTGGCAGGTACAACCCAGATATCACCGACAACCAATCTGAACTACAGTCCCTATTTAAACAGAAGTATGATACTGTACTTATAACAATATGATTGTGAAGAAAAATCAAGCTCCATGACGAGCTTCGCTGAAACAGTAATAGGGCAAAAGATCCAGGAAGTGCAACTTGCAATACCTAGACACAACGATGCTTAGTGCATTACCAGGGCCAGGCTGAAGTAATGCCAGAGCGGTTCAAAGTCTGGCTCCATTACACACTGGAAGAGTAGAAAAAGAATTATTTTTAGTCAGTAAAAATTTGACACTATTAACAACTCCCATCTTGTTGATGTATTTTGAAGATTTTTCAACCTGTATAAAAAAACTTACAGTACATTTCTTTCAGTGCAAGTTTGTATGCACTTAGCTTCCGTACGGATTTAACCATGTTTTCAAACTACTACATGTATGAAATCTATGTGCAGCCTATGAAATGAAAATCGGTGAAAATGGGTGAAAATCGCGTTGTCGAATTATGTTTTCAAACTCGAATTTTACCCTTAATACGAGCGCAAACGAAAAATTTGTATAATTAACACCCGATGCAAAAAGACAGATGTTATAAGTTTGACGCATGTGTCTGTGTATCTGTGTGTGCCGTGGTATCGTAGCTCCTGGACGAATGGACCGATTTTGATGCGGTTTTTGTTTGTTTGAAAGTTTACTTGATCAAAGGTGTTCTTAGCTATTATTCAAGGAAATATGTTCAGCCATTTAAAGATCATCAGCTTTTTTTAGTTCTTTTTAGTGAACGTGAGTAATTCCACTGGTCTGATCGATTTGAAATTTAGTATCCTATGAGTCGATGGTTTTTTAAATTTTTAATTTAAGTCCTAACTTCTATAACGTTACCTAATTTTTGACCAGGAATCATCTCACGAAGTTCGTAACATACTTCCATTAACACGCTGTATATATCCATGGTTTTCCAGCCTCCTCTTTAGTCGCACTCACGTTTCTGGACCCCGTGTCTCTACCTGATTCCAGTTCCCGAAACGTCGTTCTTCTATCTGGAAAACTACTGTGTTTTGTTTCGTCTCGTCGTTGTGTCACACGTTGTTTTTCTGTTCGTCTCTGTTAAACTACTGTTTGTTGTTTCGTTTCATCGTTGTGACGTAATTTTTAGTTTATTTGTGACTCGTATATTTTATCTGTTTGTTCCTTTGCCAAAGCAGGCTTCACATACGTGTTGTCTTGCCGTGGTGGTATCACGGTTTTTCTTCGTTAATTTTATTTTCTTACATGTTCGTTCTTAGTTCATTTGACCCGATTCCATTTATGGAATTAAGTGTTGTGTATGTATCCTGTTCACTAAAACAAACTCTGCTTATTACTGTTTTTCTATTCTGTTTAGTTAAATCCAGTCACGAACTCTCACTGCACAATTCCTTCAAAGATCATGTCAAATGTATTTCGGTTAAACTATTTAATATTGGACTTCGCAAACGTCTTCGTCAGTAACAAGGAACGTTAGCAAAGGCACTTTTTTATTGCAGTTGTCAGTCTTGTTCGGCGTTGTACGTATTTTGTCTCATCAACAAAGAAGTAGCATTTCCCGGTATACCTTTACGTGATATATTAAGAGGTCGTGGTACATAACTCAACGCTAAAAGCATTAATCTATAACTGTAGGTTTCTTGAAGCCAATTTGCGAAAATTAAACAATAGCAATCCTACACAATAGTCTTAGCCAACGTTTTAAACAAATTTTTTTCCAGTGTTAGGAACTTCTGAGGCACAATCTCTGACGCCGAAACCTCGTACATTTAATTGCGGCGCAAGAGATCACGCGTAACGAATGAGTAATTCTGGATAAATATTTGCACACAATGTCGGAAAATATCATTACCTATGATCATCATTGCGTATTTTATCCTTATTGGCTTCGAAAAAGGCGTAGAAATTAATTGATGATATCAGCGTTTGTTTATGTACCATGCGCTCTTAAACATGAAGTTTACATACGTTTTAAAGTAGGTAACTTAATGAATGCTCCTTGATTGTACTGTTTAGAATAAATATTCTGTCGTGAGCAGTACTGCTCAGTACTTCGCAATTTTTCACATCCTTTAGATTGATTTGCGGGCAACCCTGTGGCTATAAATATCGACTCGTGGCCTCGGGGCAGGTTGTCACAGCAGAAATTAGGCCGTGGAGTGACGGTGAGGGTGGGAAAGGGGGTAGTCGTTAAACTAATAAGACCTGCGCGGCATCACATCTTGAACGTGGTGCGGGGAGGCAAGGAGAGACATGGTTGTTGACGGAGCGGGTGGGCTGCACCCTCGCTGTGTTGCCAGCTCCTCGCTGCTAAGAACGTCCCGTAAATAACGCAACAAGTGCGCGTCCTGTTACGTCCTATCCCGCGACCTTAGAAGAACAGGTCTGGACACTCGCCTGGATATCTGACCCCCTTGTTGTTTGGCTGCAGTTCACCAAGTTATCGAGAATATTGTGTTTTGTTGGCGCTTCAGTTAGGGCGGTCGGACTAAACTCCGCCCACTTCCTTTCCACTAAGATAAACAATTTGTCAAAACGAATTTTTAATCAATTTTGGAAATACTTCCTTCGCTCACAAATTCAAGAAAAGGCTCCATCAATCTTTATTTGCTTTATAAATTTAACAATGGAAAAAAATGGACGGAGTTTGAGTCCGACCGCCCGGAAAACAGCGCCAAAAAGTACGTCATTCTCGGTAACTTGACGAACTACAGCCAAACAACAAGGGGGTCAAGCAAAATACATTGTTAGATAGGCGAGTGTTCAGACCTGTTCTTCTACGACCGAGGTCAGAACATTGGAGATGTCCTCACATATCTGATTGGCGCAACTGGTACAGTGGTGCTGTTTTAAGCACAGATGTGAGAATAATACAGGTGGAACATTATCAGCCTATGCTGAGGTGTTGCCTACGCTTTTACAGGCTGGGACACGAACGCCTTTCTCTAGCTTCACAATCAGGGCCGGGTTGCGAGGTTCACGTCCTGCCTGCTAGATGTTTCACCTCAGTAATTTTATCACTTTTTGGTGATTGTTTACGCTTCTTCCCACTCCTCATTCTATGGGCTACTTGAGATGACTTTTAAATAGTTTTAAATTTCCTTCTTGCTTCAATAAAATATGTTTCGGTGTGGGTGACTTTCGAAGTTTCGTGAACAAGTTGGCACGCTTACATGTATGTTGTTTCATTGCCTATGCTGTAATACTACGACCAGAGATGAGAGGAAAGTATAGATGGAACATTAGCAGTCTACAGTCAGGCCAAGCCCACTATGTTTATTCAGTTAGCAATATGGCGGAGATGTTTCGAAGTGCAACCACTTGTTCCTGTAAGTGAATTGAGAAACAAGGTTATGGTTGGACAACCCACAGCTGCATCATACACGTTGCTGTAGTAAAATACAAAATTTTTTAGTTACCAAAATGGCGGATGGTCTCCTTCCGTCTCAAGTTCTCATACCCCTCTCCCTAAGAGGTATGTTATGCACTGTCTGTAAGTTTATCTAATCTCTGACTACGAAGTACAGAGAAGCATACTCTAGCGGCTATTCTTGGAACTACGCCGTTAGGAACAACCGAATGGAGTGATGCAGAAAGAACGTAAAAAATTGTTACTTGGAAACACTTTTTGTTATTTTGTTAGTTAATATGTTCTCATTTTCAAATATCCTACCTATCTTAGACTCTGATTGCTTAGCAACTGAAGTTTTACTGTATACTAATTTCGGAGCTTGTTTTCTGTCTGTTCTTGACAATTTTGGCTTGGATACCTTCTACATAACACAATTGAATCGAAGCACGTCTCGGCCTGTAGTTAAAGCTTAGGCAACGACTGTGGTGGTCAAGCTAACTTTGTTAATTCACGCAAAAATATGGTGGAGTGCAATCAGCTGTTCTCGAAATGAGGTTATGGTTGGACAACCCACAGCTGAGTTACACATGTTTCTATAGTAACCAACAAATTTTTTCAAGCATCAATATGGCGGTTGATCTTCTCTCCCTTTAGTCTCAAGGTCTCACACTAAATACGTTATATATCCCTCACACCCCTCGACCCTAGAAAATACGTCATGCTCCATCTGTAGGTTTTTCTAATCTTTGGTTTTAGCATTGTGGTCACGGCCGTAGAAGAACAGGTCTGGACACTCGTCTAGATATTTGACCCCCTTGTTGTTTGGCTGTAGTTCACCAAGTTACCCCGAATATTGTGTTTTATTGGCGCTGATGTTACGGCGGTCGGACTAAACTCCGCCCACTTCCTTTCCGCTAAGATAAACAATTTATCAAAACGTATTTTTTGTCAATTTATGAAATACTTTCTTTGCTCACAAATTTAAAAAAAGGCTACAGCAATCTTTATTTACTTTATAAATTTAACAATGGAAAAAAAGTGGATGAAGTTTGAGTCCGACCGCCCGGTTAACAGCGCCAAAAAGTACGACATTCTCGGTAACTTGACGAACTACAGCCAAACAACAAGGGGTCAAGCAAAATACATTGTTAGATAGGCGAGTGTCCAGACCTGTTCTTCTACGACCGTGATTGTGGTAAATGGAACTGCGACTAGCAAATTCATGTCCGAGCCGCTAGGGGCAGTAGTAGTGTTGCCGGGATATTGCAATGTTAAATCAACCCCACTATAATAGTGACGCTATTAGTCATAACGGAGTAAATTCAGTAGTATCGTGGAACAATGAAACACTGCTATAATAAGAAAGTTAGCAATTTCGGGGAGACATCCTCCAGGTACAAATAAGGTAGTGTCGCAAAAAAATCTCAGACAAGCTCTATTTGCCCATTGTCGCAAAATATGTTTATTATAAGCCGCTTTTCAAATGACTTCAGTCACAAAAATGAGATGTCCTTAAAGGCAGATTTGCAATGTGATATAATGTTGTCAGGTGTTAAAACACGTTCGGCAATAATTAGTGGCGTTTATGAACTTTATTACATTATAATGTAGCATTTGGCTACAGAAAGGTAGCCTATTTATTTTTTGTTTTCAAACTTCATGTGTATATAATCATTTTATTTATGTCTAGCTCTTTGGATTGTCTTAATTCCAGATCTTCATGCACTTGGTTGATTAATATTATTTTACAGTTTAATTTCCTTTGGATAGTTAGTGATAGTTATTATATGCCTCTACCTAGGTTAACTAGATCAATTATTTAAATTTTTATTTTTTTATTTATGTCAGGAATCGCATCCTATAATTTTAATTTTATTTTTAATTTTTTTTAAATTTTAAATTGAATGTATATAATCCGTTTCTGTTTTTGTTTTGTATCCTCGTTGGGGATCACGATTTATTCTTTTAATCTCTTACCCAGACGCCTGGATAGGCTTATTAATTGTTGATTTAGAGAATAGTCGAAGTTTTTGGGTTTTTGAAGGTAATTCTTGGCTTGGCTTCGGTAGAAACATGACGCGTTTTGCGCAATTTCGCTCTATGCTCTTAAAGCGAGCGCCATCTTAAATGTAGGACCAAAATTTGTAAAGCCAAGAGTAAGTAATGAGGATAGGAGGCCAAATTAGTGTTGTAGAAGAACTGATTTATGCCTAATTTTATTTTGAGTGAGCAAGAAATGCGGCCGAAGACGGGGACGCCTCGGCATGACGCCATTGCCAAACTATGTTCGTCGATTGGTATGGCGTCGTTAAATTAATATTAACAGTAATGTTTTCTGCCTCGACGATACTTTAGGAGTATCTATTATTCTGTTTGCTACATCAGAACATAAAATTTTCGTCAGATCATCCAGAAGTGGATATCATGACTGTAGACTACCAAGTCCAGAAGTCCTGAGAATATATTTTTTTAAAGAAACTTTTGCCTACCGCTCTAAAGAGTTGGAGTTATAACCGGGAACATGATTATTTATTTCAAAGAAGTTTATGTACGCAGGGTGAAAGTAAACCAGTTAGAACAAATGCCAGCATAGAATTTAACTTCAAACATATATTTTCAAAGGCCTAAATTAATTTAATTAGCAATGATGATCTGGATTAATTTATTATTATCATCATTCAAGACATATCCCTCATAAGTAAATGTTGTAAAGGATGTGTTAGTATATTACCAGATTTGGTTCAAACTTATTTTATTACTTTCAGTTTTACATTCAATACCACTATAACCAGCACAATTAACTATTCAGTCAATAAATTTCTCTACTTTCAAAGTGATCTTGTTTAGTTATTACTATTCTAAGTGTTTTACCTTGACAAGGGTAAAGGTGTTCTATGTTCTGGTATATGTCACAACACTGGTTATACACACAATAACTTTCACACCATAAAATAAAGTAAAAATTCTACACATTAAAATAATTTGCGTTGTTACGCACCACATAAACTTAAAAATATTTCTTTCGGCAAATGTATACGTTTTAATGTAAAATGTATAGTTCAGAGAGTCGAGTAATGTGAACCGCATTACATTTTATGTATACACATTAAAACGTTTTGGTACCAATATTATTCAACTTTAAATATGTATTGAAATTCAAAGAAAAAATATTTTAAAGTGGGGTTGACAATCAAACGT
This sequence comes from Medauroidea extradentata, assembly GCA_003012365.1. Classification (NCBI taxonomy): domain Eukaryota; kingdom Metazoa; phylum Arthropoda; class Insecta; order Phasmatodea; family Phasmatidae; genus Medauroidea; species Medauroidea extradentata. The sequence continues at coordinate 52,158 of PNEQ01055254.1, forward strand.
AACCAAATATTTAATTCAAGTGGATAACTGCTGTAAATAAAATACAAGATTAGTTGTGCTATGTTGGTACTGATTTTGTAGCGTTTCTTATTTGACTACTTCATCAAGTACTACAAGGCCTTTATAAGTAGTGGTTGTTTAAGTATTACTTCGTAAAGTAGTGATCTATGAATTCATAGCTGGAATAAGTAACGCTTAAAGAAGAACTACTTATTTACCAAACAAGCCTTTGACTATGAATCCCACATAGTGTACGTCTGCTGAGAATTGTGTTAAATCATACAGGTGTATTTAGGATGGTGACTTAGGGGGGGTAGAGTTGATGTGCTGGCAACACTGTAAATGCACTATTTGGGGGAGGGGTTGAGTAGCGGATGATGTTCCAAGGGCGGAGGAACGGTGTGTTTATTACGTCTAACACAGTGAGGGAGAGTGGCTGGGGAGGTGTTTCGACGGAGGGCAGGCCCGCATCGACTGTGAGGCCCTTGGCACACTTAAGACGCCACCCTCCTGTGCTCAGAGCAGCTGCGTTTGATGTTCCCTATGATGAAGAGCGCCGGCTGGGTCTATGTGATTTTCTCCTTCCGCCGAGCTGCTCGAGAGAAGCCTTTTCAGAAGCCTTAGGTCACTGGTCCCACGACTTCTACTTCAGTAAGGCACGGGTTCCTACTAACACTGTTCTAGGGATATTATTTTATTAAATTCTGACAGAAAGTAGGTACCGTAAAACAGTCACATAGATCTGTTGAAATTATTGTTTGATATGAAGTAAGTTTTATATAAAAAAAACCCTTGGCTAATTATTAGCTTTTAGAAAATTTTTGTCAATAATTTGCTCTCTCACTTTCTCTACATACACCCATTGTTGTTTATTTACTAAAATAACTGTACTAAAAGTTGACAACTAGCCAAAATGATATCATTTATTGTCTTGAAAAAATATACACATATACATAAAATAATATAATATTTGAAAGGGTTATATAGTAAAGACAATTTTTAACATGTCTGTATGACGGTTTTACGATCAAATATTATATTAGCAAAAACAGTGTAAATAGGAACTGGTAAACATGTTCAGTTTTATGGTATGGTCACACGATCTCCGAATGTGTTTCTATCGCTTTCCTTTACTTTATTATTCAAAGTAAACTAGCTTCTAATGCAGTTTGGACAACTAATCTTCTACGCGTCTTTTCTGTTGACTGCTTGGGGGGATAGTAACGAGCTGTGTTACAAATATGGCTGTTTTTCGGTGCGACGATTTGCTTTCGTTAAATTAAATAAACTGCCATGTTTTATGTGATTACACTTGTTATAAAAGTACTGTAAAGTTATAGTTAGCTGCAATCTAATAAATAAAATATCACGAATGTAACATGCTAATGTGATAAGTTAAAGATAGTAAGTTATAAGTTCCAAGTTTGTTGAAGATCGAAAGTTCAATTATTTCATTGGGTTTATGCGTGTAACCTAGCAAACATCTTTGATTTAAAACTTGATCAAACACGACTGCCAAATGTCTGGAACTAGTGTTTTTACACTTCTTGAATTGAAACTACAATACTCGGAAAAACGAACGTTGCTGAAACGTGCCGCTGTGGCATTTGTAGGCTATGCATGGTAATGTGATTCACTTTTTAAGTTCTTCTCTGAAATATTAATAAAAATAATATTGCACGCTGTTATAACATTTGGCGAAAACAAATAATTTTCGTGATTATAATATTTTTCAAACTTTTTTGTTTTATTTACAAAAATATTAAAGTGCCAGCCAGTCTTACTAGACCACGGCAGGTAGGCACTACAAAATTAATTAAAACTGTGCGCAGGATAACATTCTCTTTTTTTTAAGGTATTTCATTTCATTGATTGGATATAGTATCCATTTTACTTGCTACATATATTAGAAGATTCGAAGATTGTTGATGCTGTTCATACTCACTTTTGGATATCCACATTCCATCTGTCACAGTCTGGCTGAAGTTGCTGATAATTTGTATGTCGGTAGCCATTTTGTCCATTTATCGATCAGATTCACCTGGTTATAAACACAGTACGATGGGATACTGGAACATTTGGCAGGTCTTTACGCAACTGATATTACCGCAGATGTATCTCTCATTACATAGTAAGTCCTCATTGTGTTCGGACGCACATTTTTCAGAACACGTTCGCACTCTACAAGCGCCAACCTCCGAATGAGCTCCAACCTCCGAATGAGCTCCAACCTCCGAATGAGCTCCAACCTCCGAATGAGCTCCAACCTCCAAATTAGCTCCAACCTCCAAATTAGCTCCAACCTTCTAATGAGCTCCAACCTT